>JALHLI010000189.1:0-36761 GCA_023349425.1 Anthopleura sola | reverse complement strand
TACCTTTGTATATTAGGTAAGATTTTTAATGATTTTCTGGGATTTAATATAGTATTTTCCTTAATTAATGTGTTTATATCGTGCCTTAAATGTATAGTAATGTTTGCAGCAGTGAGGAATACAAAAATACACGAAAATATTATGCTTGTGTCTGCCTAACGGTTTTTACAAGTATTAGCCCAATCAGAGTGATTACGTTTTTTTGTCAAATATCAAAAAATAAATTGTCCTTGAGAGAAGTGAAAACCCAAATAGCAGAGTAAGGAGGAAACAAAAAATCTATGCATGTCATAGAATTTTTAAGTGCCCAAAACACACGGACATTTTTTAATACAACAAAGGTGCAATTGAAGTGATTTAAAATAATTTCAATTGAATTTCAGGTTCTTCGACACCAAAACCTACCGATGGCGTCATGGGCAAGCCCTGTCCACCAGGACATTTCTGTAGAGAGGGGACTGTTAGTGCGGCGCCTTGTGAGCCAGGATCTTTTGCTCGTGAATTTGCAATGCCCAGCTGTTTACCATGTCCAAGGGGTTTTACGTGTCCAAATACAACAACCGTTGAACCGACATCTTGCTCCAAGGGGCACTACTGTCCAGTAGGTAGTTATCTGACAAAAGGTGATCCATGCCCTATTGGTACCTATTTCCCGGAGCAGGGTGGTAAATTCAAGAACGAGTGCCGTCCTTGTCTACCTGGGAAATACTGCGACAATCCTGGACAATCTGGGCCTACTGGTCCATGCTTAGCTGGCTATTTGTGCAGAGGTGGTGCAAAGTTTAATGCACCTAATGATACAAGAAATCCGCACAATGGACCTTGCCCTGTTGGGATGTACTGCGAAGAAGGCACAACCAATGGCACCAAATGCCCGATAGGAACAATGAGACCATTCACTGGTGGGAAGACTGAAGGGGATTGCTTACCATGTGAACAAGGACACTATTGTGACGAACCTGGATTAGCTCAAGCTAAAGGAATATGCTTACAAGGATATTATTGCCCACCTGAAGCAAAGATAAAGTCTCCTACACCCTCTGATTATTTATGCCCTAGAGGTTATTTCTGCGTAAATGGAACCGCACATCCGCGTGGTTGTAAACAAGGCGAATACCAACCGAATAAACTCGAATATGCTTGCCTGCCTTGTCCTAAAGGAAAATACTGCCCGGCAAATACATCAAATCCTGAGCCTTGTCCTCCATACCATTATTGCCCGAAGGGCAGCATTGTCCCTGAATTTTGCCCTAACGGAACCTTTACACGAGCTGACGAGACTGGTCTTATTGATCCTGAGCAATGTACACTATGTATAAATGGCTCATACTGCCAGATGGGTACCATTAAGGGTCCATGTGCAGCAGGTCATCTATGCTACATTGGTAATCCTACTCCTGATCCAGATGGATCAAACACAAATATTGGCAGATTGTGTCCGCTTGGTCATTACTGTCCAGCAGGCTCCCTCGAACCAAAGACGTGCGAGAACGGGCTTGTAATTACAATAGAAGGAGCCAAATCGAAGGAAGAATGCCAGAGATGCTCAGCAGGCTTTATTTGTACACCTGGTAACTCAATACCTACACCTTGTCCTGCTGGATTCTATTGTCCCGTTAACGAAACAAAGCAGCCATGCCCTATCAAGACATATTCGTTGTCTGTTAGAGCTGTTGATATACGAACATGCCTTCCTTGTCCTGCTGGATACTGGTGCAACATTGAAGGTAGGGTTTTGAACCATGAATATCATCATCCGACTCGTTTACTGAACTAACATTTTTCCCTATTTGTTAGCTACGGCGAACTACACCACCAGGCCTTGTCCTGTTGGACACTATTGTGAAAATGCCACCACTATTCCTACGCCGTGTCCACCAGGTACATACAGAGATAGCCAGGGTGCTGCAAACGAAACTGATTGCCATCGTTGCCCGGCTGGTTTCTACTGTCCCGAAACGAACGGAAGTATCTGGGGCGAAGCTTGTTCAGAAGGAACGTTTTGTCCAGATGGTAGTTCTGCGCCTAGAGAATGCTTAGCTGGATACTACTGTAATCGCTCCATGTCCCAGGTTCCTTGTCCTCCTGGGTATTATTGTCCTCGTAACTCGTCTCAACCTGTAAGATGTCCTGTTGGCCACTATTGTGATCCAAAACATAATTGTTATAATGACTCCAACAACGAAGCTGGTGCATGTACTCCAAGACTTTGTGATCCAGGTACTTATTATGTACTTAATTTACTATTCACCATTATTCATTAGATTGAGTTCTTTTAATAGACCTTTTTACCGATACGGCGGCCATCTTGATTTATGGGATGCTGAGGGGGTAAACGTGGAAATATTTATACAACATAAAGTTGCAGGTTACTTTCTCAAATAATCAAATAAAAACAAAACATGGACTTCAATGTGTAAAGTAATTGAAATTGATTGTCATTACGGCTCCTCTTTAAAGGACCGTAGTCAAAATTTATTGGGAAATCGAGAAATCCTTGACTCATTCTCAACATGTATAAGCCATTTACAAATTTCTATTCAAAAGACACTTTAAGCTATCTCTAATTTAGTCATTTTTATGTATTCATTTTAGGATACCAAGAAATTGAAGGAAGTAACCGCGATAGCTTTGCAAGTACTTGTCAGATATGTAAACCTGGGTACTACAACAATGCTGCCAATAAGGGAATCTGTAAAAAGTGTCGTGGAGGAGTGATCTGTCTTGAAGGTGAGCTATTTCTTGCATGCAGGCTGGCTGACAGTCGCTCAGCACGAAGAGATATTATTAGTATGAGAACAGTATGAAAATGGCAAAAGTGGAGCAATTTTTGGTATCAAAATTATAAATAGATATATTGTGTTGGGGATTAGTGTGCGCTGCAAATGCATCGCCTATCACCATTATTATGGTCATGGGCTCGAACCCCGGACTCGCCATCATTTGAGTAGAGTTCAGTTCTCGTTGGTTTTCTCTTATGCTTCGAGGGTTCTTCTCCGGGTTCTCTGTTTTTTCTCCCTAAGCAAGAATCAACTCGGAGTCAATCGGAATTCAGTGGATCAAGAGCCACAGTTTTGCTGTTAAGTTCTACCCTCGTAAGAAAAAGTACGATTTATTTTATTTACTCTTAAATTTCTAGGTGCAATCACGGATAATCCATCTGATAACGGTACAAGCTGGGGAGTTGAAATCACAAAGAGCTACTTATGTCCTCGTGGTTATTATTGTGAATCAGGTGACATAACTCCGAGACCTTGTAGAAACGGTACATACAACGCCTATCTAAATGCGTCAAGTCCACTGCATTGCCAGCTGTGTGCTCTTAATCATTTTAACCATCTCCAAGCACAAAATGCATGTTTCCCTTGTGGGTCGAGTGCAAGTGCCAAGCATCTTGGCAGTGATACGTGTGAATGTAATGGCCAACATAGAGTGTTCATGGTGAGTATTTATAGTTAGACGGAGTTGCTTATATGTGTTGTCTCTTAGCTGAATTCTAATAAAATAATAATCATAACAGTCAAATAAGAAATGATTTAAACCGTAGTGCAAACTGAGGACTAGGGGCGTAGAAGACCGCAATATTATCTCTTGTTTTCAATGCGTTCGGCTCGTGAGAAAATCGACGTTTGAATTGGGCCAAAGAAACAAGACGAAATTCAGGTTCAATGGTATCACTGCTAATGAAAAGTTTATAATTTACCAATTTTTACATCGTTAGCCTTCAGACAGGAGATGCTTTTGCAAAGAAGGATATCGCACAATGGAAGGACGAGAACAGGACTGCGTATCCAAGTTATATCCACTTTGTCCTGAAGGCTATTACAGAGATCAGTTGGGTGAATGTAAGAGCGTTGCTGCTTGGAATGAACATTGTGAGACAAAAGAGGTACAACAAGCAATACAATAACACCGAGTTATAAAACTGATATTCTGTCCAGACATTTTTGTTGTTGAAGCTTTGGAAATTCTTGATGCTCGAGTTCATGGGCGTTTGGTTTCGGTCAAATGTATTCAGATGTGTTTGTTAAGTGGATATTGGTTGTTTGGCAAGTTAAATTGGATGGGTGAGAGGGACATGATTCCTTTATTGTTTTGTTTATTTTTTCCCTATTTTTTTCTATTCCATTTCTTATTTTTCTTTTCTTTTTTTTCTTAATTTGATTATGTTTGAAATTTCAGTAGCGGTTGTTGCGTAAGATGTTTCTCATTCTCATTACATTTCACATTCCATTTTCTCATTTTAATGTGTTAATACTATATTTACTGAAGTTAAACTGTATTTGTTCTGCGATTCAGTGTCTTAGGGGCAGCGTTGGATTTGACAAGGAACTAGGCCTATGCAAATGCAAAGTAGATGACCTGGAGGATGTTTGTGACCGAGAATGCAGAAATAATCAACGAAACAGGCTGACCATCATCTGTAAGGACCCGCCCTTCATCATCGTGAGAGGGCCAGATAACACCATTACTGTAAGTTTCATAACTTGCTCATTTTACTGATTCAAGGAGGGAACTTTTATACTAGTAAAAATGGACCGAGTTTGTCAATACTGGCCTAATCAGGAATAATCCATAATAATAATGATCATAATGATCATCATCATTATCATCATATTCATGATGTCATCATCATGATCATCATGGTCATCGTCATCAGTAAAAAGTGACACCAAAATGAGCAATTCTATAATTTAATATTTGTCAACATTGAATATTAAAAGTTGCTGCCAATACAACCAAAAATTTTGAGGTCGGTTGATTAATTTCTCAGTATTTTAGCATGGAAAATTAAAAGTGATTTTTTTTGCATCTACTTTACAGAACACATTTAACGTGTCCAGTCTATCTCGTGTGCCAAACTTTGAAGAAACGTTTAGTTCTGATAGATGTCCAACTATCGATGGCAAAGAGTACCCCATAAACCTGGCCGATGTCAACGGTATGTATCCGGGCGTACAATTAAAACTTTGGACCACTCCTCTGGTTTCTCATGATGACATCATCACTGTATGATTTAAATACTGAATATCTATGTAACGTTAAGGAGTATCGACCAACGAACAAAAACATAAAGTTAAAACTAAGTTCCGGTTTTCTTGTTTGGTTCTTATGCTGTAGACAAGAATTAGGGTCACCCTACCTTTATGGAATCTCCGCGTCCACTTAAAATAAAGATCGTCGCCTGTAAACTATATTTGTTTATCATAGCAGGGCATCTGAAAAAGTGCGAGGGTGCGATTCCGCACTATTTCCCGAAAGTCGCACAGAATCGCACTATTTATCGTTTTCCGCACTTTTCGACATTTTCCGCACTTTTTCAGATGCCCTGTCATAGCTATTAGTTATAAAATTAT
Organism: Anthopleura sola; assembly: GCA_023349425.1. Classification (NCBI taxonomy): domain Eukaryota; kingdom Metazoa; phylum Cnidaria; class Anthozoa; order Actiniaria; family Actiniidae; genus Anthopleura; species Anthopleura sola. The sequence continues at coordinate 31,404 of JALHLI010000189.1, read as the reverse complement.
TGTCGTGATTTCTTATCAGAGGATGGCTTTACTGGAGTATACGATCCAGACGCTTCTGTTTTGGTGGATCTTCTTTCAAACAACACCAAGGAAAATACCAACACATCAATCCCAGAAACTGTGGTAACGACTCCTTCAGCTAGACGTCGACGCAGAAGTCTACTAGCGCTACCAACAGGCACCACATTCAAAGGCATTGCTAGCCCAACGACGTGCTTGGCCCATGGCTCAACCATGATATGGGTCGTCAATAATGATAACTATCCTATATACGACGCAGACAACTTGTACAATACCAATCCTTTTTTTGACTATGGTGCGTTCAGAGATCTACAAGAACGACATTCACAGAAGTCAACACAATATACCATGTTTGCATTCAAGTTTGAAACTCCTGGTGTTTATGTGTTCAAATCTAGTAACAAGGACGAACGCAAGATGGTGAGTTAATCACGTACAATATACAAAGAGTAATTTGTCCCACATTAACACAAAAATCGGGTCTTCTTAGGGTTCTTTGTATTGCAGAGTATTGTTTCATTCCAAGTTCTTTGTTCTTGGCTATTGTTTAATTGTGTTCATGCCTGAGGTACACGTCCTGCAACCCCAAGAAAAACACCAAAAATCTTCATACTAAATTACTGGCATATCAAATATTCCAGTTGTTACCTTGATTGTTAGTGATCAGATGCTTAATAATATTAAAAATATTTAAAAAAAATGTCATATACTTTGTATTTGTAATAGTATATTAGAGTCATGGCAATGGGAGCTCAATGTGCCGAAGATGGTCCCTTCTTCTCCACCACACCCCGTGCTGTCATCCAGAATGGTATGGCCATATCACGTGATATCCTAATCATGCCTGACTGGGCTTTGATTGGTGCCATGTTGGGAAGCTTTTTCTTGTTAATGGTGATACTTGTTCTTGGATTGGTAAGTAGGATCTTTAATAACACTAAAATAACCATAAAGAATTAAGAGAAAAATATCATATCTCTTAATTCTTTTTTCTCTTAATTCTTTATTCTATTATTCACACCGAACGCATTTCATTTCACTAAAATAACCAGCGGATTTCGTCAAAAGTCCCCTTCACAGTTTCCTGCGCCATCTTGAAACGTAGCCGCGCCTTTGCATCGAAGCGAATTTTATTTTATTTTTCTTAAATATGTTTCTGATCGTATTTTCCCACCGTTTAGCTTGTCTTCCGTAAACACGGCTGGACGAAAGTCACATTCAAGTTCCCGCGCTATCGAGTGCTCGCCCAGCGATTTAACTTCGATGACTACTCATCTAAAGGCTCCACAGTCCATCCAGCGAAGAAATACCACTACAAAACTGCTGCTGTTGAAGCAATCAGTGATGTCCCTCCACCTGCTGTTGCAGAACCAAACTCAGGTATTCTATTAGCATCCTTGCAACTTCCCTGAAAACATGGAAAGGATCTCGAAAAAAGGCTAAAAAGTGAAGCTACTGGCTTAGCACGATTTGCGAGGGCCATAAAGAAGTTTATATTCTACATACCTACATATTTACCACCCTCCGTCCCTTCCTCCCTCCTTCCATCATCATCATCATCATCCTTCATCTTGCCTTCAATGTTGTATTATTCAGCATTATGCCACACTGATCCCTATTTTGGTTCGCAAGGACATTGATGACACAATTTTGTGCTTTCATTGTGAACGGTAGTCTACCTGACCCTAGTATTTAGTATTCACTTTTCATTTACCAGGCGCACTTGTGGTGAAAAGTGACGAGTTCTGGGATTACGACCAGCAAGTGGACATGGAAGGATTCTCGTCTGGTGATTTCTATTCTATATTAGCCAAACAGTCTCGTGACGTAACCGCAGCCATATCTCGCCAGAAAGACCAGGCCAAACAATTGTACCAAAAGGTGAATCAACAGACGGAGTCACTCAAGGGACTCTGGATTGCAAAGCTGAATCTTCGTGGACGTGCTGCCATGGCAACGCCTGAAGATCTTCGAGCATATGACGAAAAGAAAAATGAGGTACCTAAAGTGACGATTCAATATTGGAATTGTATTTCGGATTAGGAATCCGTTAATTTTAATGCATACGATGTTTTAGTCTAATTTTCTATTGTTTTTACGCAGCTTGAAGATGAGCTTGAACGTCGTAAAGACCTGGGCTTTAAGTTTCAACAGATCCTACGTAAACAGAAATCAATCTGGAATGACGATGAAACGGCGAGGGAAGCTCATCGTGTCGTGTTCCAAGCAACTCTCAGAGAAGCCAATAGAATACTCAAGGCTTATTCAGAAAACCCATCGAAAAATGGAGAACCGATGGATGAGTTCAATGACCAGCTCGAACACAAGTATGTCTTGATAAACATCTCTCATGACTTGTAGTGAAATGATGAATCATTCCTAATATTGCACGGCCTTTTGTATTTCTAAATTTATATTGCTCCTCGTGGTAGTCACCCATAACGATAGTCATCCATGACTTTTTGCAACCGAAGCATCAGAACTTTTCTGTTCCGTGCAAATCCATTTAATGTCCATCAAGATAGTGAAATAATATAGATTTATAGCAGGATCAAACTATAATTCTCAACTTATTTAATATTGAGTTGCTAGATTGCAAGATGCTGTCGCATTACCTTGCTAATTTTAATGCTGTTTTTCTGTAGGATTGGTAGTAGAGTTGATAGTCTTCTTCAAAGACTAGAGGTAGAAGTCACCAGTGAATGCCAGCGGCTAGGAGCCTGGGCTCTACTCGGCGAGTTCACAGGAGCCAGGCTTTGTACAGTTGAAGGGGAAGTACTGGGACATGATAAATTGTTCAATGCCGATGGAAGTGTTAGTGCTACAGATATGATCACTACGGATGCTATAACAGGGTTGTTGATGCCAAACTTCGAGACCGCGAACATGTTGCTGTCAGATAACGTGACCAATGTTCCCGTGCCACCATATTTCTTCTTGAGTCCACAATCTGGACAAGTTATGCCAATTGAAGGTAAGTGCCTATAGAAGACATCATAAGATCGCAAATTAATTCGGAAGGAAAGCACGGTGGTGCTTGGTATTAGTACAATACTACCTTTCAAAGTTCTCTGCGTCATTTTGAAGGATAACCGTGTCTTTGCATCGAAGTTATACGAACGGTGAGTTTGCAATGATAAAGACATGCAATAAAGTCAATAATTTTAAACTCACCGTTCGTCTGACTTCCATGCAAAGGCCCGGCTACATGAATGGGACTATCTCCTTCCGTCGGCACCCATCTTCATGGGTGTGTAAAACTGTTTTCTTAGGTATCCCCTGCAGTGTGCTCGGATCTTTTTTTCTTTACTATCTCTAATTCTTTCCCCCTGCATAAATCACTTGTGGATTAAGTATTATCATATGACTATAGCCACAGCTTTGTTAGATACAGAATAAATATAGTTTTACCCCGCAGTATTGCTAGTTTTCAATCATTCTCAAGAGAATGAAATAACAAAAGACACAGCGGCCATGTTGATTGATATAACACAAGAGACTAATGACAAGTCTTTTTTTTTAATTCAACCAAGGTGGCGCTTGTGAAAACCAGCAATAGAGGCGACCTGATTATCTAATTTTTGTCAACTGTTTACATATCTTTATAAACCTCTTACATTTTTATAATTTTAGGGAATGTTTCGTATGATGCTCTGTCTTCTCGACTGGTAATTACAAGCGATTCTATGAATGCTGATGCAGCTAGTTCATCTGAAGTTCTTATCCCTTACATCCCTTACCCACTTAACCCTGAAACTGGCGTTCCTGTGAAGACTGCTTTGGTATCAGTCGAAAAACGAAGTGATATGAGGTTAAATGGTAAAATGATCTGCAGCAAGACTGGGCTACCTGCACCTATTCTTGGCATGACTATTCACCCAGAAACAAGTAAGCGTTTTATGAAGTCAACGCAAGTAGATAGTTTATTGGTTCATTTGTTAAATATTTTTGTTTCCATTTAAGGCACTGCGTATCCCGTTGGTGGATGTCATCATGATCCAGTTACTGGCCTCCCCGTTGCCATAGAGATAGGAGGCATGATGTTAGATCCTAATACTGGCCTGCCAGTCCCCATCACAAACGTAACAATCGATCCTTGCACAGGAGAGGTGATTCCTCTTGGAGGTACCTCTGGGGATAATGAGCGTGGAGATGAGATCCCCATACTTCTTGGCGATAGCTTCATGGAGCCGTTGTCCTCCAGACCACTGAAGGTCACAAGTTCACGATTGATAGGCGATGGCGAAGAACTCGAACTCGAGCCTATTGGAGGTGGATACGAGCTTGTTCTAGACGTAGGCGAGCTTTACCACCAATTCCGTGTGATTGACACACTACGAGCACTAAAAGATGCTATCACAGGGCCGCAATCAAGTAGTGGACGTCACGAGACCAGCCTTCTTGAGTCAGCCATTAAAGATTTGTCGAGATTACGTGGTAAAGCACTGACGCATAGACTACGTTTCCTCCACGATATCATGCGAAGGGAAGAAAGAGCAACACTACTCCTAGAGAACGGTGGCAGCCCAGGCATGTACGAGTTCTCGGCGACAGGACAGCTACTACCGATCTTGGTAGGAACTGCTTGTAGGGATCCCTCAGGGACAGAACTAGATGTTCCCATATTAGGCATAGAAAAAGACCGAGAGACAGACAGCATCATTCCACTTGGTGGCTCAATGGAAGATCCTACTGGTGACGGTTTGGTTCCGATAATGATTGGCGAGAAGGCCGTAGATCCAGTAACTGACGAAATGTCAACGATCTGTGGTGTGAGGCTTAACAAAGAGTTTGGTGTCGTGGAACCTATGACTTTGTCTTCGAGCGCACAAAAAAAGAGAAAACCATCGCCTGGGGCGGTTAGTATTGAAAAAATAGATAACGCGCGCACGTGCTGTGTGCTCTCATAAAGCATGCGCCATCAACCAATCGAATTGCGAAGATAGTTATTATATAAAATCTAGCAAGTGTCACTAATATTACTGAACAACCATTTGTCCAATCAAGTTTCATCGTCCGTTTGTCATACCTCATAGGGCTAATGACTTAATCAGTTCGAATTTTTTTGCTTTCAGGTTGCTCTGTTAGAAGATGAGTTAGCGGGTCGTCGTAGTTTTTGGCGTCGGCAGCGTCACCGTGAGGAGGAGCAGTCCGTTATCGAATCAAGTTTACATCAAGATCTATTGAATGACCAGTACCTTACAGCTGCGAAGGTCAAAGAAAGGTTGGAGTCTATTCGTGAGGGTAAGTCAAGAAAAATAACTTTTTTCGAAAGTCGTAAACAGACAACTAAAACTGTAAAACCAAAAAATGAACAAGACGGGAAAATTAAAACAAGAGAAGTTGTTGTTTGTGCATCGATCTGTTGTATAATTGTTGTATAATGATCATTCTATTTCACGTGCACGGTGGAGCACACAGGATCTCAAAATAACTCGCTAGATGGTACTGCCTTTGCTCTGCAAAAGATTCGATCTTCATGCATGGTTTGTCGAAGTGAAATGACAGTCATTCTGAACTAGAGACATTCACTTGACGTCATTTCCTGTCTCGTGCGGAAAGTTCATCAGTTGAATCGCAAGCTTTCGGTGTTTTATCACCATTTGGAGTTAAAAATGAGATTCAAAGCTGATTCAAACCCTGCACTTCCCAGTGTACCCTTTCCAGTATTGTAAAGAAATAGTAATATCACTCAATAATGATATCTTTGTTTATACAGAAACATCTGCCCTAGCTGACGCCGCTCACCGAGAAGTTCAACGTCGTAGCGATGCATCCATTGACCACGCAGCAGCCCTTCCCGCTGATGTGGTTGCTGTATTGACATTATTTGACGAAGACGAACGCAAGTATGAAGAAGATCATTGCACGGCTCACAAGAAATTCATCGAGGCCATTACAAGATTCTTTGACAAGATTCAGGCTGAAGAATACAAATATAATTCACGAATGGAAGAACTCGAGGTAACGTTTTCTCCTTTGGACAATAACCATTAGTGTGGGTGGTAGGGATCATTATCTTATGCCAGGGTATCCCTATATTCTACTCATTCTATTAAGCATGTGTGTTGGTTGCTAAGTGGTAGAGTTAGATTAGTCAACAGAGTCAACATGACCTTAGTCACCTTCTTGAAAACTCAAATTTCGAATTTTTATATGTAATTTAGGGTGCCTTGAACCCTGAGGCTGAGGCAGCCGTCACGGAGCGGTTCGTCCAGGCTAAAGCACGTCTCCGAGGTGAATTACAAGACCAGCTGCAGAGTCGTACAGAACAGGTTGATGAAAGCCATTCGTTGCTGGAATATCTGAGACACAAAGCAGAAGTATCAGCTCTAGAAGCAAGGGTAAATTAATATAATTACTTAAAAATTATAAAAATATAATTGCTTGAAAATTAACTTAAGTACATGTTTTCTTGTCTATTCTTTAAAGATCGTTTTAACCGGTGGTACCGCCCTCGCTGGCGACTATGAGGTTTCGTTACTTGGTATCTATGGTGATGACATACCGCTGCCAGAAACTAACCGAGAAATGATACCACTCCTTCAAAAACTCATCAAATTGCTCCAAGAAGGCGGGTATGTTATGCCAAGCGGTGCCCCTCAGATCTTACCACAGGCTGGGTTCACCATGCTTGACAAAAAAGAAGTCCAAGCACCAGGCTTTATGGCTAGTCCACAAGCTCAACAAGGTAAGCGATCGAGAATTGGATGAGAGAAGAGAAAAGGATGGAAGGGAAAAGAAGCAATTCTTTGTTAACCACTTGCATTTAGCTGAAGAAAGAAGGAAAAAAAATGGTTAACGGAATCTCTTGAAATATTTCTTTTAGGGATTATTATGGGTGTGCAACAGCCATCAGCATTATACTCGATACAACGTGGAACTGTCGCAGAACCAAATAAGCAAACCAGTTTGTTATCGAAAGACGGTCAGTCTCGTGTTGAGGATGGCCCTGGATTCTCTGTTGCTGATATCATAAATAGCGTGGAGGTAACACAGATGGGTGAGAAGTACAGTAGTGAGTCTGTAACCGTTGCTGATATAACATCGTCCGGTACGCTGACAGAAGAAAAACGCAAAGAAATCCAGAAAAACCTGATGGAAAAGCATACCATGGAATGTGCGCAACTGGAAAACGAATTGCGATCCAACGAAATCAAGGCTATAACTGATGTGATCACCGAATACGAGCAGAAAAAAGAAAAAGCCTTGACTAATTTGAAGGAGGAACTTAGGCAGAAACTCAAGAGTGCAAGCAGTGAAGAAGAGAAGGAGGCTCTTCTGATGGAATACGCCAGCAAGATGACCCGGGTACAGGATGAAATTGAAAGAGAAAAACAGAAGAAGCTGAGAGACGTCAGAAAGCAGCTTAAAGCTGAAAGATTGAAGAGAAAGAAGGATCTCTATCAGTAAGTATTTTTGATTGCCTGGGTTTCCACTTTAATTATTGTTATTATTTCCCAATACAACCACCCCCTATTGCAGAGGATTATCGGTTAGGCGGTCAGCGGATTACATGTTTTGAAATTAGGATTTTGAAACTGGTTACATCAGTATGTACAAAAATAGAGTTATAGGTTTACCGTTCGATTCTTGGATAGAAAGACAATCTGATATACATTTGACGGGGAGAAGACTGTTTTTTGAAATATCTTGAGTTCCTAATAGGCTTTTTTAAGTTGTTTCTTGGGTCGACTGCCACGAGTGTTTATTAGCATTCTATGTCAATACCTCCAACATGACGGCCACGTCTTTTGACTCTTGGGAATCCCACACCACATCTATGATCTTGATTTCGTTTCAAAACATCGCCCTTCCATCGTATTATCTTCTTCACTACCATTCTGGACGATTGTTGGTTTTCGTTCTTCACTCATGACAAACGCATGGCATCAATGTTGGTGCACAAAACAATAGCTAACAAGAAACTCTTTTGTTAACTGTACGCCAATATGGCTGCCATGACGTCACGTGAAAACAGAACAAAAACGAACTTTCGATAACATAGTTAATAATTTCTTTTTTTCAATCTATCATCTTTGAAACAGTCGCCACAAAGAGGAAGCACGTGCTGCGGGTATTAATGACGTCGTAGACCTTGAACTTCCCGACGACGATGAACTCGAACGAGACCTCATCCTATTGGCTCAACAGCAAGAAAAACTAATAGCAGAGCTAACCAAAGCTTATGCAGAGGAAAGTGATAGAGAACGAGAAGAAATCGAGTCTGGTCGTAGAATGGCATTTGATCAGGAAATGGAAGCAAGGCTGAAAGGAATGAAGCTATCTCTGTCGCCCGAGGACATTGATGAGGCGATGGAGGAGGTGAAAGAGGTAATTTGTGAAGTTATTAAAGTTTGAAAATTCTTTATCATGATATTTACTACAATATTTGTGTTTGCCACAGATGCACACCAAAGGAAGTGCGCGCCGTACAAACATGAAGGAAAAAATGAAAGAGCGCAAGGAAAGAAAACGAGGCAGAAAATCTGTAGTCGATCTTGAAGCTGAGCTCAAACATGTTGAACCTGGATCCCAAGAGGAAGCTGACATCAAGGCGGCCATAGCCGAAAGGGAGAATGCTGATAGGATTAGGGAAGAGCAGGCTTTGCTAGCTGTTCTAGACGACGTGGAAGCAGAAACAGAATCTGAAGCTCGTCAAAAGGTCGTGTCTGGCGTGATGAAGAAGTCGCAGTTGTCTGAAAGAGAGCAACAACTAGTTGTGGAACGTTTTATGGCGGAAGCCGAGAAAATGAATGAGAATTATAAAAACATGCAGTCACGCAGTCGGGCTGTTCTTATGGCTAAACTAGCAGCAAGAAAGAGGCTCAAAGAAGAAATGAGTCAAGAGAAAGTCATTAAACAACAGTTGAAGGATATGGCCAACAAACAGGTCAGTAGTGACCTCAGTCATAAGATGTTGGGGACGGTGCTCAACTTGAAATGATTTCCAAAAGCGTTAAAAGTTTCTCGGTTCCTGAAAATGTTAGAAATACCCCTTGAAATCAGTAGTATGCGGATCTTTATTCTTTAAGTTTAATATATATCTGAATAGCCGAGCCTATTTTTCATTTTAGTCATTTGGCATTGCAATAATGTTGCCTGCGTTCCTTAATTTATTTCACACTTCTCAGATTGTTTCTTATTCGGATACCTTAAATTAGCATTCCTTTTTCAAGTTATCATTATCATCTCAATTATAAACTTCTTAAAATGGATTCGACAATAAGGCTTCAAATCAAAAGTACAAGCAATAGGATTTTAACAGAAAATTGTTTTTTCAGGCTGAACTGAAAGGTGAAGAAGGCGCTTTGGAGGTGATGCAGGAAGCTGAAGCATCGATCGAAGAAAATGTTGCCAAAAACCTAGATGAACTGGCAGAAAAACATGTTGATAGACAAGCAGCTCTCGACATTGAAAACCAAGACAAGATCAAAGCAATGGAAGACGTGGTCGAAGAAGAACGAGTTGTCAATGAAACCAACATCAATGAACAAATTGACGTACAAAAGAAGAAGGTCAGTTTGCATTTTTCATTGACTCAGTAGAAATGATTGGAGAATTTTCTCCTAGTTTTTCAGTAGTCCTGCCCCCTCAATCTCAACATGCTAGATTCTAATTCAATCTTTGAGTTAGCTGTGCCATGGCTTAGGTCAGCTTAGAGGTTGTTCCGGGGTACGCTTATAAACGATTTTTGGCTGCATAATCTGGTCAAAGAAGTAAAAGGGGTCGGGAAGGGAAAGCACAGGTACCCCATCAGTAATAAATCCTTAACAAGAACATATAATGACTTAAATCAAATAGTTGTTTGTGGGTTGTGTTGATATTCATAATCCAATATAATTGATACTTCAACCCTAGTTTTTAAATGTTTTTTCTTAACCAAGCTTTCGACCTTCACGGTCATCTTCAGGGTTACAGTTGAATAAACTCGCGAAGAAAACATACGCTAACACAACTTGAAAAAGCGCGAGGAAGTTACAACATTTAAAAACTAGGGTTGAAGTATCAATTATATTGGATTATGAATATAATGACTTGTTTGTTTGTACAGATCATCCAAGACAAGAAAGACAAGTTCGAGAAAGACATGGCTCGAGAAGGCGGCAAACTGTCACAAGAACAAGCTGACCATCTCCTTGAACAGCACAAACAGGAACTGGAGTTCCTGGAACGGAACCTTGATGCCGAGAAACGTCGACAAATGGACGCTCTTAATAGCAAGATACTCGAGAAGAAACGACGCAAGGCAGCAGCAATGAATGCAAGACATGAAGTTGAAATGAAGAAAGAACTACTTGATCAGCAAGCTGAAAGGCAGCAAATTTGGAATGACGAAGTAAGAACTTTGCTAAATTAATTTGGTTTATCAGTGTCATATCTCATGGTCATAGTTTATATTTTTAACTTACTTGATAAAATGTAGTGGATATCTTTTTTGTCTGTCTGTCTGTTATGCAGCTTTTCTTGAATTCACTTGTTTGTTTCCCGGCTGTTGCTGTGGTTACTTTCTTTAGTTGATTTTAGTTTTATGATGTTGTTGTTTATTTGTTTAGTTTTTCATTGGTGCATGATTTTTTTTTCCCTATATTGGTCTGCATCGCTATTTTTGTTTGCTATTGATTTGCCCCAACTGTCATGATCTTCTCTATTTTCTTAGGCTCGCGAAGCACAAAGAGAAGTACTCTCAGACAAAGTACAAACCATGGACAGCGAACAGGCAGGCAACACCATATTCCAAGTTCTCCAGCAACGTCACACACAGGAGAAAGTGGAAGCAGAAGAGAGATATGCTCGAGAAATAGAGATTGCAAAGGCTGAAGCAAGAGCACAAGCAGAAGAAGCCCGGCAGGCTGCGAGAGATGACCTCATCGGGGAGCAAGAACAGGTAGCAAAACAAGTCACTATCTTAGCATCAAAATAGGTTTTATTTTCTGACTCTGTTGAATTGCTTTTTCGCAGGAGTTTATGGAACTTATCGCTAAGTCAAGTTCTTTAAGTAGCGGAGAGCTTGCACAACAGAAAGCCGAGCTGAAACTCAAGCACAAGGTATATATATATATTGTTACTTCTCTGTATCGACAGTAAGGGTGAAAAGCGTATTTGAAGTGTGCTTTATGTTCGAGAATTGTTAGAGAGACCATCACTGCATCACTTTGTATAGACAGACCCCTTTCACGTGATGTCAGAGCAACTCAATTTGGAGGAAAAAACAAAAGAATTTCAATCTCCTGAGAATTGGATTCTTTTGTCTTCCTTCAAATGAAGCTGCAAGGGGGCTATTCCATTAAAAGGTTGGATTTTAATGCTGACTTTTCTCCTACTCATTTACAGAAACAACTAGCAGAGTTTGATGGAGAAACTGAGGAGTTATTAACAAAGGCTGAAAATGAGGCCTTGCCTTCTCTTGAAGTTAAGCATGCTTATGCACGGCTTGAACTTAGAGAAAAACAACTGGCTGAGCTTGCTGGTACCATGAAAGAACTCTCTACTGAAGAGGTAAGTCAATCAAAAGTCCAAAATCAAATAACCGTCAAAATCAAAAGTTCATATCAACTGAACCCAAATAGAATTCGATTGGTGATATTCGCGGCGGAGGCAGAAAAACCGGAGAACTCGTAGAAGAAACCTAGAAGCGCAGCAGAGAACCAAGCAACTCTACTTACTTGCGATAACCCGGGTCGCTCGAACTCGAGTCGCATTAGTGCCGGAGAGGCGAGCACTTTCACCACTACGCCAACCAAGCCTTGACGCATATGTTAACTTTTAGCGCATGAAATAGGGCAGTTTTAATTAATTCTCATCTTGATTCCAGGAACTTGTTCAGTCGTATATCGAAGAATCCCAACGAGCTGCAGATGCTGCTAAGGAATACCGTGAGCGAACAATGTTCGAGATGGCCAACAAAATCAACCAGATCAAAGAAAAACGACGAATACAGAGCGAGGAAGAAAGAAAGAGATTGGATGAAGAGATAAGGTGCGCCACATTTTTTTTACTTAAAATAGCACTTGCTTTCTGTACTAAAATAATCTTCTCGCTATTATCCCTGACGCTCACAATGGCCACGAGACTGTAGTAGGCGGGTTTGCTTTGCGATACTCTGTGCGTTGATGATGATACATGGTGTGGACTTTGCACTTTGGTCCCTGTTGAAGTGTTGATGCATGCATCTTCAAGGGGTCGGGGAGATGGGGGCTGCTATCCGCATAGCTCTCGCTTCATTAGGAGGTAGAATACCAATCAGTCAACCAAGATCCATTTTTTTTACGAAACGCTAACGTCTTCTTATTTTCTTACAGAATTTTAGAAGAAAAACTTGATGAGGAACGCAACCAGGAAGAACTTCGGTTGGCAGAACGAGAAACCGAAAGAGTTGCAAAGAAGCTGCAAGTGGCACAAGAGCAAGAAGCGTCACGTCAACTTTCTCTTGCTCAGAGGGGTTTGAACGAAGACGAAAAAGAGGTAATTGACCAGCTGCTAGGCTATTGGCCATAACGATAAGTCAGAGATAAATTAAGATTCATTTGTCTTGCTAAAACTATTTCATACTAATCTTCAAATTGTTTCTTTGCAGAAACTGCTCAAAGAGCACGAAGAAAACATGGTCAAATTTGAACAAAATCTCCGTAAAGAACAAGACCGAGTAAAAGAAGCTTTACGCGAAAAACTTGAAGCTCGTCGAAAGAAGAAACGTGACGCAGCAATGAAGGATATCGTCGACACCGCGACGAAAAGTGCTAGTGAAGCTGATGAACAAAACAAGAAGGAGATCTTAGCTTTGCAGAAGGAAGGGGCACAGATGATGAGCGCTTCTACGCCGTCACGTCCACGTACACCTCCTTCCTCGAAAGAATCCGAGAAATCAACCACTGGTATGTACTAAAGCATTTTTTAAATACTCCAGTTCGTACTAAAATATTTATAATTCAAAATATACTGAATTGACCCAAGACACAACTTGAATGTATGTGTTCTCATATTCGTTACATCTGTGTTCATTTTAGATTCGGGAGCGAGTCGTCCACCAGCCGACGGTGCTGCCCCTACAACAGCTCGGCTAGGAGTTTCTGAACAAGATCTAGCTGGCATGGTCATGGGTACCCCTCTGTTCGAAAGCCTCAACGAGATTGAGTCGAAGTTGCGCAATAATATCGGCGAGGCTGGAGTTGCTGGTGCCAAGGGAGGAAGGTCATACATTGATATACAAGATGCTCAATGGCTGTGTGGCGGTGATTTGGTCCCCGTGGACATTAACGAACTTAGCCCTACCAATTTTGTGGTTTACCGATTTGGTGTCTTTGTGGCAGATATGCTGAAACAAGCCATGAAAGTACCGGATGTGACGTTGCTTTTGGCTTCCAATCTTCCAAATAATGACTACCAACGAAATGCATTCAGAAATTCGTTCTTTTTCGAGCATGCCCGTAAAATCTTGTTTGTACGTCAGGAGAGAATGCACTCCGTGGGAGACTTTGTAGTTGTTATCATGCATTGTTTGGCACACATCAAGGTTGATAACCTTGTGGATGACAATAACCCATTGTTCCTGCGGGAATTCTATAAGGTATTTGAATTAACACTGATAGTTTTTACTTATGTGAGAAATATATATACAGTAGTTCAATCCATCTCATCTCGTCTCGCCTTACCTTGCCATCCTATTCTATCTCATCTCCTCTCCGCTCCTCTCTATCCTTCTCCTCTTTTTTCTCATTCCCATATGATCTCGTCTCATCTTATCCATATCTTTATCCACCATGTTATTCGTTCTTTCCTTTCCTCATTTACGTGTTGCAGACAATTGCATTAACAACTCACATTACATGTCCCTACTTTTTCAGGCTATGAGAATCTGTTGTCAAGACATGTTCTTCCAGCGATCTCGTTCTACAAGGGCTTCCAGTGGAATGCCTGACGAATCTGCTGTGTATGGCGCTTTCAAGGCTGCTTTTAACCAACCAAGCACTGTTGAGGAAAGAATGAACGTCGTGGAAGAGTTAGTAAACATGAAGGTCATTGGATCATCGGCCACAGACTTTTCCATCCAGGTACGCTTCTCTTTACTATCACTGTAGTGACTCAAGGTCGACAGAAAGTATTTGGAGTAATTTCTAAAACTGATTTATGAACCTGACTTTCAGGTTCATTAGGGTACCCATCCTTGTTAGATTATCTAACTCAACGTTGAATTGACTTTATAGGGAATAACAGAACGACTCGCAAGGAAGAATGCCTTCCTAACACGAGCTAATCTGAAGGAATACTTGTCCAACGCACACGCTCCATCGGAGAAGAAGGAAGAATTTACAATGAAAAGAATTGGACAGCTAACAGGACATCCCATGCATGACCAGACTAGGTAAGGGAAATGATAAAGAACTCTTGCCTTCGTTCAGTAAATCATCGATTGTGATTCATAATTTGTCCTTGATAAATTTATTATTCTTTGTGATGGTGGTGGTGGTGGTGGCACTGATGATGATGAAGATGATGATGGTGGTGGTGGTGGTGGTGGCACTGATGATGATGATGATGATGATGGTGGTGGTGGCACTGATGATGATAATGGTGGTGGTGGTGGTGGTGGCGTTGATGATGATGATGATGATGGTGGTGGTGGTGGCACTGATGATGATGATGATGGTGGTGGTGATGGTGATATTCAAGGTGAGATGATGCATGGTGATAACGGTAATGATGATGGTGATGATATGTTGATGATGGTGGTGGTGGCGCTGATGATAATGATGATGATGATGGTGGTGGTGATGGTGATATTCAAGGTGAGATGATGCATGGTGATAACGGTAATGATGATGGTGATGATATGTTGATGATGGTGGTGGTGGCGCTGATGATAATGATGATGATGGTTGTGGTGGTGGCACTGATGCTGATGATGATAATGATGGTGGTGGTGATGGTGATATTCATGGTGAGATGATGGTAATAACGGTAATGATGATGGTGATGATATGTTGATGATGGTGGCGGTGGTGTTGATGATGATGCTGTTGATGATAATGTTGTTGATGATAGTGATAATAATGGTTATGATACTGATGATGATATTGATTATCGTTGAAGAACAAGACACCAGCCCTCTCGTGGATCAGCCGTCATGTCACCAAAACAACTGCTCAGTCGTCAAATCACCAAAATGGAAAGAAGCATTGACGATTGTAACGAAGAGCTTACCAAAGCAATGAAGTCAGAGGCAGAATTGAACGAGACGATTCAGGAGATGCAAGACAATACTGAAATCTCAACTGAAAGAATCGCAGATGTCAAAGAACAGCTGAGAAACATTGAGATGCACAAAGACAGCATCATTAGACGACTGGACTATCTCGAGGAAGAGATTACCAAGAAGCGAAAACTGTTGAATTAAACTTTATTTTTATACACATTTTCTTCATTACGGCGAAATAAAAAAATAAGCCGCCATAGCCGTCAGATGGATTAAGTATTATTTTTCTTCTTTAAAAAAGATTTTTTTTGAAAATGAAACAACTTCTTTTGATTTTTTTTAACCATCTGTACTGTAGATAACTTATTTATTTTTGTCAAGTATTTTTTACGTTGTTATTATGATAATATTTTAGATTTATCTTGATTCCATTGTATATTTAGATTATTTAAAATTTAAAGTTGCATGCTTTGTGACCAATTTTTGCCTTGAATTAACTTAATTAATTAATTGACTTTAAAACTCTTCCTACGTTATAATATTTATCAAAGCAGCGTATCTTAAAAAAGTCACCTTGAGTACATTTTTGTAGGCAAGATATGCAATATGTTCCGTCGTATTCGGAAATTAAAAGATAGCCAATTCTTAGTTTGCGCATGACGTTATGACCGCCATTTTGGAAGAATTTGACAAAAAAAAATTCAATGAATTCTCTTTTTATATCTTCCAACATGGCAGCCGTGGTTTTTGTTATATTACTCCTTTGGAAATGATCGCAAACCAAGAATTGTTGAACAATAAATCTAGTAATGCAGCCTACTATATATGGGATATGCAGACAAAACAAAGGACAAGCGAGCTTAAAAATAGAATGAATTGTATAGAATAGATAGTAGAAAAAATTGGGGTAAATCATTTTGTAAAATGGATGTATATTTTTTTAATTGCATTAATAAAACGACTGGTAGTAGTAGACACTGAAGGATCTATAAAATGAAAACGTCACTGACTTCTTTACAGTCAAACCAATAAAACCGTGAACACCTAAAATATGTCTGGAATGTCTACTAGGCACCGCGATTGCGCCAAAGTTGTTTGCCGTTTTACAGCTGTTCCCGTTGTATCGCGCGGAAAGATTTCAAATTCTTCACTCGGTTTGGGTTTTTCCTAGCCGTCAATCATTATGCAAATTAGAGGTTGAACAAGCTTGCTCGATTGCTTGCACAGATTCCGCCATTAAAGAGTGTTTCAAATTCAAACTTTTCTAGATAATCTAAGACGAATCGACGATATTTCAAGAAAAGATATCTTCGTAAGATCGAGCCCATGAATATTCTTAGGAAATAAGCATTATATTCCTGCAAGAGGCTGAAAAACCTTGATGAAAACTCCAACATCGAAACATCAAGAACATATGTCTCTTGACCATACATAGAACTTGTGCTAAACGGTGGAAATCAGATTGTAAATATATTAATTGAAATAACTCCACAACTGAATGATATTTAACCTTCTGTTTTATTACTAAACTTCTCAAAGCCCTAGAATCTCCATAAATAGACGTCCATTGTGAACTCGTTACTCGGTTTGAAACGCAAAACAACAGCCCTGCGATCGTAATCTGTAAATAAATTTATTGCTCTTACAGCTGTTATATGGAAACCAGCTGAGGCTCGGTATTACTAGCTATACGAACCAGTTTCTGAATTGCAAAAATCTGTCTTTCAAAAGAAATTTTTGAAGATTTTAAGCAAAATATTCTACCTTGTCTACTAGAGTGCTTACACTATGTCCATGAAATAAAATCTAAATAGTTACTACCTAATAGCTTTTATTTAGTGACTATTAGTCACTATCACTCAACTGGAACAGCTTCAGTAACAATACACAAGGGAAATCAAATACTCAAGACAATAGAAAGATAATACTTTATTTAATAGAGGCATACTTTATTGTTACTGAAGTTGTTCCAGTTGAGTGATAGTGACTAAAAGTCACTAAATAAAAACTATTAGGTAGTAACTATTTAGATTTTATTCCATGGACATAGTGTAAGCACTCTAGTGCATAGCTCGAGTAGCGGAAATTTCTATTTTACATGTAACGGTCTAAATAAACATTCCAGATATATTTCAGGTGTTCACGGTTTTCTTAGTTTGACTGTAAATATTCGCAAGAATATAATACTTCCCATCGGAATATCAAGAAAAATCTTTAACCAGTGTTTATTAGATCGTTAAGGTGGCTCGATGGGATATTCTTGGCGCGCTACCTTTCACCTTCAAATTGCAAATATGCGGATGCAAACAATTCATTGAGGAAAACACTATTCAAGGTTTTAAGAAAAAGATGGAATTTTCGAATGAGCATGTTTTTACTTGTACTTGCAAATGAATGACATCCAAGAATATTGGCTCTACCCAAGTATTATCATGTATAAGGACGGAAGCCAAACCCATTCAGTAGTTCGTCGAGAATCCCACTCCTGAAATCCTCCACATTTTTGCTTGTTGGTCAAAAGGTGTGTGTGTGATTGTGTTTTTCTTTATCATTTTTAGCCTTCTTGAAACTATAGGCTTTGAGATTCAAATATTATGGATTTTAATTTGGAATTTATAAAACTACTTAAAAGTGAATCAAACCTGAAAAGGGATTACTTAATAATAGGAGAATCTGGAATGGACCTTCATTGTGTTGATCTCTCGTGTACGCTAAATTAATCCCTTATTGTTTGGACATATGTCCCATGGGAATTCCTTAAATATAATTTTAATGTTTTAGCTAATTTATGAGTTGTTTACGATATTTTCTGTTTACTGTTACCAAAGTCGTAGCTAGCTTATTCTCATAACGAACTTTGCTACAACTTAAGGCCCGTTCACACGTGCGATTTTTGCAGCGATTTTTGCTGCGACTTTTGAAAATATGATGAATTTTAACTCATGCTTCTGAAGAGACATTTGTCCAGGTAATCTTGGTGTCCTGAAAAAAACTTGACAAGTTAATCCTTTACCATTATTAACAATGACCAAAATCGCCACAAAAATCGCACCTACAATCAATGCAAAAATCCCCCGTGTGAACGGGCCTTTAGATTTCTTTTAATAGAAAGTTTGACAAATAGTTGCGTGTACCTACAGAATATCCCGCAAATCATATGCACATATCAATAACTATGATTTCTATCAGTTGTGAAGCAAAAGTTCCTTTAGATTGGCACCTGTCCTTCAAAACCTTATGCTCCGCCTTCAGGGTTTATAAGGACGGTTTGCAAAGCCTCTAGTTAGTTCATCGGATCCCAAACAAGGAATAGAGGCTTCTCAACTTCCTTAAGGTATGTGTGTATCCCTCTTTGTTACCTAGTACTTCTACTCCGGCAACCGTGGTTGAATAATGCGCAAACTACATTCTACTGTTTAAGCTCTGCTAAGCAAGTAAAGTAAAGTAAATCTTTAAGCGATTTATAAAGCTGTCTTTGAAACGTTCTGTCCCCACTTTAGGCATATAGCTAGATACACTCCTAAGGTCATACTTACGGACGTTTTCTTAGGGATCATTTCCCTTAAAGGATGCCTTTGATTATCACGAACTTTATAAACGATAGACCTGTCAGTTTTCTTCACTAGATTGTAGATATTTACTCTATTTGTGAGCTATTTTCTTCTATAGCACCGATCTAGAAATTCCTGAATAGTGGTCAGTTCAGGCGGGCTAGCACTATACACCGCCAAGCCATATGTAATCTTAGACAAAATAAGCGTCCTAAAGAGGTGATCAATCGCCTCGGCATTCATGCTGCGACGGCTGGATCAGCCGGTTTGCCTCAGGGTTTAATTAAGAGTTTGTGTTTGAACAGTCTCAAGAAGATCTCTCTAACCATTGGCCGGGCAGATAAGTCAGCGATATTTGATAGCATTTTGCCAAAGTGCCTATTACTAATAAATAGAGGATATTACATGGGCGCGCAGAGATACGAATTTTATCTTCGAGTGTTGAAAAAAATATCTCACGAGTGAGAGAATTTCAACACGAGCAGATGAAATTCGTATATTCGTAATATTTACATTGATGAACGAAGGCCAATACATTCATAGTACTTTGTAAAACGCTCTGACACTTAAAAAACTAGTATTCTTTTATTAACCTTGTTAGCCACAGTATAGCGCGACCTGAGACTCTTTTTTGCTGTTCAGCAGAAAAATGAAGACTGTACTTTGTGTCTGTTTGATGCTGGTGTTGATTCAGGTCTCTACCTGCAACATACAACCTCAAAAGGTAAGTTGAGCTTTTAAAAAGAAATTGTTTTTGGTAAAAGAAATTAAATTACATTGATGAACGCGGATGATCTAGCGACGAAGGCCAATACGGAATATTTTTTCTTCCAACGCCGTCAATATGTATAATCCGTATTGGCGGCTCAAATTCGCAATAAGTTTTGTATCGCGATTTTTGTATTGCGCGGTAATTCTGGGCCGACAATACGGGTGTATATTGGTGGCTCTCTCCTGATCAAACTTATAGGAGAATCGCGATACAAGGATCTATTCAGATATATTCAGAGGGGTTGTTCGTTTGTTTCCTTGAATGAAACAGATAAGAATAGTTGTAAATGTTCATTTTTTCTATTTCAGAGATACCAATGCCAGGCGGCTTTCACATGTTGCCCATACCAAAGTAAGTTAAACTTTTTTGTGGTTCTCAAAAAGTTAGATAATTTAGGTATATCATATGGCGCGCATGATGGGACAGTTCTGGATATGATATTAGAGAATTTAGGGTTGAGTTTGTGTAATACGACGTGTTGGCAGTGTTCATTACTATTGGTCATTGCTGTATGTCATAGATGCTTTTTGTTATCTCTTTTATCCTTATAACTTTGGTTTTGCATGCTTTATAATTTATAACCAGAAGTATTCCCCCTTTTTTTCTTTTTCAAAATACGGAAAATAGGTGCGCCATATTATTGTGCAAACAGTATCTGGTCTAACTACTGCTGTCCAATGAACTGGCGCCTTGATTGTGGGTTTTTGGGTAAGTTGTCTTTTTAAGCAAAATACCGTGCTGTGCTGTGCTGTGCTGTGCTGTGCTGTGCTGTGCTGTGCTGTGCTGTGCTGTGCTGTGCTGTGCTGTGCTGTGCTGTGCTGTGCTGTGCTGTGCTGTGCTGTGCTGTGCTGTGCTGTGCTGTGCTGTGCTGTGCTGTGCTGTGCTGTGCTGTGCTGTGCTGTGCTGTGCTGTGCTGTGCTGTGCTGTGCTGTGCTGTGCTGTGCTGTGCTGTGCTGTGCTGTGCTGTGCTGTGCTGTGCTGTGCTGTGCTGTGCTGTGCTGTGCTGTGCTGTGCTGTGCTGTGCTGTGCTGTGCTGTGCTGTGCTGTGCTGTGCTGTGCTTTACCACTTGTCCTTATTACTGTTTTAACGCGTCATTTTGTTGTCATTTTTCAACCTTAGGCGCGGGTACTTGTTATTGCAAAAGTTTCAGTGGAGAAACAAAATATGGCTCATCTCCGAAATGCTAGACAATGTCCAACAGTATCTTGGCGGGATACTTGTCTCGATCATTTCCTTCCCGCACAATTAAAAGACCTAAGCAAGTAAAAGACCTAAGCAATAGAAGGATTAATAAATAGTTAATTCAATCATTGTGTTCTTTCATATTGTGTAGTGTCCTCTGCAAAACAATGCCTTGTGTGGTGTTGGGGTTGATCCGGGAATCTGGGGGGGAGGGGGTGTTAGACATGGCAAGATAATGGATGACATTCTAAT
The DNA here is from genome assembly GCA_023349425.1 of Anthopleura sola. NCBI lineage: Eukaryota > Metazoa > Cnidaria > Anthozoa > Actiniaria > Actiniidae > Anthopleura > Anthopleura sola. Next base: position 10,432 of record JALHLI010000189.1, on the reverse strand, counting down.
CTTTTCAAATGGGTCCCAGGCACCCAAATTTTTCCCATGCGTTGTGGCAAAACAGGTGGCGCTGATGATGATGATGATGGTGGTGGCGCCGTCATGTCACCAAAACAACTGCTCAGTCGTCAAATCACCAAAATGGAAAGAAGCATTGACGATTGTAACGAAGAGCTTACCAAAGCAATGAAGTCAGAGGCAGAATTGAACGACACGATTCAGGAGATGCAAGACAATACTGAAATCTCAACTGAAAGAATCGCAGATGATTCTCTCCGTTTTTATTGGCAGACTACACTGTTATTTTCGAGGAGTAAATATAACTCGGAGTAAAAATGTGGAGTAATTTTGAAGAGAGTTAAATTTACTCATCCATCGGGATATATTTAACTCCGACTAGAGTAATTTATACACAAACATGGGGTATTGAATTCTATTACAGTAATCTTTATTCAAGTATTGGACTAAATGAGGAGGGAGTTGCGAACACTTGACTGTATAACTTTAGTCTACTACAAACTCTTTGACTTGTTCTGTGAAGATTCAGTAAATGACGTCACACTGTTGATTTGGTACCAGGATTTTTGTGCTCCGAAATTATTACACAGGACACCCAAATGGGGTATTTTTAGCAACTTTAACCAGCTATAAAATGCTAATGATAATATATATTATCCTCGTTACTCCAAAATCGACTTTTATACGCTAATGACTTTTTAAGGAAAAAGTAAACTCGTAGGGCTTATATGCACTTTAACTATCGCTCATGCCACAGAACAGATGAGTAAGTTTGACTCTAATTTCAGAGCAAACTAACAGGGAGTTGATTTTACTATATGACGGACCCTATAGTTTTTCGAGTAGAACTTTTTGTGCTTGGTTTCTTTTAGCCTCCTTTGCAGACGTTCTTAGGGTCGTCACGTAGTCACACAACGTTTCTCTCCCCACTAACGACGTTCGTGGGGAGAGAAGTATTGCGTGACAAACCTTAGAGTGCGCGTAGGAGGCTAGGTTTCTTTCGAACCACATTAAGAAAATGCCGGACGCCATCACCGCCAAGATTCTAAGGTATCCAACCCCATAACGTTGATAATAAGGGTTGATTTACAGTTAAAGGAGTCAATTATTGAGGTATAATTGTTGCCTCGCTATTTTGCTTACGAAATAACACGGAAAAAGTATCCTTTTAGCGTTCAACGCGCAGAATGAGGAGGGGTCAAATAGGTTTTTGCATCTAATTAAGAGCTTGGAGTGCAATGAGTCAGTGCAAAGTTAATGAGTGGTTGGAGATTCAAATAAAGAGAAAATGGCTGAAACTCTGTTACCAGTGCATCTTCAACGCGGTTTTTAGCATTTCTTTCAAAACAAATTCATGACATACATACGGCTTTTGGAAGATTAAGCTTCAAATAATCACATAGAGCTTTTTATTCTGTCTAACTCTTAAAAAAACCTACTACCTTGGCAATGACAATCTTAGGGACTTTCAAGTGTATTTTATGGGAAAAACCCAAATCTCTAATATTCATGGCTCTGTATCTCTTAAATTTAAAGGCGCGACGACAACATACACACGGCTTCTTGTAGGTCTTGAAATGTACTTTAAAATGATACTTGAATTGTTAAAAAGGGCTGAAAAAAACCTACTACCTTCTGGAAAAAACTAAGAAATGTCACTTTAAAAGTTATTTTGAGAGGATTATGCTGATTAGTTCGACCACAACGGCTCGCTCCCGCTCACTGATCCTTTGATGATCCTGAAATCCGACGTGAGAATCCAGAATACCCAATAGCCAATAGGAATCGAGCTTTTAATTCACTGAATTTTTAATTAATTTATTCCAAAAGAATCAAAGTGTCCCTTAAACAAAGGCCATTCTTCGCGATGTGTGTTTAATCATTTGTTGCTCTCTTATAGGCAGTGGGTTCACAGAATGCTATTCACTCTTACTGCTATTTTCATAAACATGCGAACTCGGTAGCTGCGAGCTGCACGCTGAAATTTGGTTTTTCGCTTCCATCAATCAAAAATAATCAGTCGGTACCTTTTATGTTTATGACTGGCGGCAGTGAAAAACCAAATTCCAACGAGCAACTCGCAACTACAGAGATCGCATATTTATGAAAATTGCAGTAAAGGGAGTCGGAAAAATGGAGTAAAAATTACTCCCAAAAACGGGTCGTCCTGGAACTTTTTTTTAAACTCCAGATTTGGAGTTGTATTCACTCCTTGAAAATAACAGTGTATGGAGACGAAGGGTGTAGAAGTTGATTGTTATTTTTTTTTGGGGTGTGTTTAGTTTCGGCAATTTCTCCTCAGTTGAAGGTGATGTTAAAAGATCGCACAGAAAACGGTATATTGTTACTTCGATAAATATCCATTCATCTGGGTTCAGACCATTCTTTACAATAGCTCATTCACGGTTGAACTCTTGTGTTTACTCAGCTTCGTTAGTAACCAAGGTGCTGCATCTATCAGGGGCGGTAATGGGGTCTCGGCGGCACATTTCACGACAATTAAAAAAGGGCGACCACGGCTTAGGGAAATTATTAAGCCGTTCAAATTGAAGACAGTTTACGAACCCCGAAGTTTAAAATATGCTCACTACAGATCAGGAATTAAAATCAAAAAAATCCCGTTCACGATTCGACGCGCATCTGATCTATAACATAAACATTTTAAAATATGATTGGCAAAGTGTTAATGCTACCTGAACAACAAAATTCTTTTGTCGCCATTTTTCCTCCCTGGTGATAACGGTTATCGCCATGGAGGAAAAATTGGCGACAAAAGAATTTTGTTGTTGGGGTAGCATTAACACTTTTGTGACAAAACCCACTGCTACGTTGCATTAAGGTTTCCTTCGGTTGTTTTCTCTACAAAATCATTGCTACAAACACCACGAGTAATATCATCACTGGCTTTAAAAAGATTTGTACTTCTAACAGAGGTGATCAGGGAGGTTTCCTAGCTCCCGGCCCTGATCAGGTCTTCAACAAAGAATTTTACGTTCCTGACGGGAATTAATAATTGTCTGACGTGCTAGCTCGCAAATAATAAAGAATTAAAGCGTATATAACCAAAAACACGAGATACAAAAGATCATTCGAAATCCTAGTCACGCCATTGGAGTAGAGAAGCCAAGCAACGTAGAAGTGGGTTTTGAGCTTTTTCAGTCAAACCAGCTCATGCGTTCCTATCAAGGTTGGAAGATTCAATATCTATTTTTAAAATTTGATTTCAAGTTTGTTTTGAATCTAACAAAAATGAAATGAAAAAAACCTATACCAGCACTAGAAAGAGCTCCCTTTACTTTAGTAACCCTACAAAAATTCATAATGTCAGGTGTTATATGGGCCCGCCTAGCAAACGTAAGTCAGTGGAAAATCAAAATTTATTCACAGACGTTTGCATGACTGGAGGTATGTATTGGCTTATATCCCCAGCCATACAAACCGTCTCAGGTAAATTTGCCAATTTAATTTCAAATTGAGTTTTCTCGGCCTATCTAACACCTGACATAATAAATCGTTGTATGGTTACAAAAGTAAAGGTGCTCTTTCTAGTGCTGGTGTAGGTTTTTAATTTTAATTTAATTTTTTTTTAAATTTAATTTTAATTAAGTTAAAACTCATTTGAATTTTTGGCTAGCATTTTGCCAAAGTGCCTATTACATGGTCGCGCGGAGATACGAATTTTATCTTCGAGTGTTGAAAAGATATCTCAGCAGATGAAATTCGTATCTCCAAGCACCCATGTAATATTCTGTTTATTATATAATTATCAATGAAAAAGAAAAGAAAGCTCTTTCGAGTTTTTTTCTGTTATAAGAAGTATGTAACCAAAGTGATGATATCTTCATATGTGAAAATAACATGTTATTTAATTTTCACATGTGAAAATATCACATTTCTGAAACAGAAAAAATATAGTTATTTCATTGATAATCATATAATAAATAGCTATATTAATCAATGACAGCAAGGACGGATCGAGTCACGCAAAAGAGAAAGAGAAGAAAATATTTATAAGCTGAATATAAAGAAAAAAATATATACTGGCTTTCTATATTATCCATTTTCCGCCATCCATCGACTGTCCCATCCATCGATGCAGCCGACATTTAGAAGCAATGTTTGCCACGTGTATAACACTTTTTATAACTCCTTTTTGGTATCGCCGCTCGGTAAATATTCATCGATAATCACTAAATAATTGCTAAATATTAATCAATGACCGCAAGGACGGATCAAGTCTGGATGGGATGAGAATGAAGAGTCACGCAAAAGAGAAAGAGAAGAAAATATTTATAAACTGAATATAAAGAAAAAACTATATACTGGCTTTCTATATTATCCATTTTCCGCCATCCATCGATGCAGCCGACATTTAGAAGCAATGTTTGCCACGTGTATAACACTTTTTATAACTCCTTTTTGGTATCGCTTTCATAAAAGGCCTTAGGCGAATTTGGAGTAAGATTGGCACCTGACATTCAAGAATATTGGCTCCACCCAAGTATTATCATGTATAAGGACGAAAGCCAAACCCATTCAGTAGTTCGTCGAGAATCCCACTCCTGAAAACCTCGATATTTTTGCTTGTTGGTCAGAAGGTATGTACATGTGTGCGATTGTGTTTTTCTTTATCATTTCTAGCCTTCTTGAAACTATAGGCTTTGAGATTCAAGTTAATATTCTGGATTTTAATTTGGAATTTATAAAACTACTTAAAAGTGAGGTATTTTCTGTTTACTGTTACCAAAGTTTTAGCTAGCTTATTCTCATAACGAACTTCGCAACAACTTAGATATTTTTTCATAGAAAGTTGGACAAATAATTGTTCTTTGCATTTGCTATTTTACTTCAATGTACTGCTTAACGAATTTATCGGCTTGTTTATTATTTCTTTTATTTCAACGAACTTGCGCTCTCGCGGCAACAGTGTATGGAGACGAAGGGTGTAGAAGATGATTGATATTTTTTTGGGTGTGTTTAGTTTCGGCAATTCCTCTTCAGTGGAAGGTGATGTTAAAATATCGCACAGAAAACGATACTTGCCGAACGGCTGCAGAGAAAAAGCAAAATAACCTTATATACAGGGAAATGATTGGGGAAAAAATTTCAAAAGCCTACCGCACAAAGCAATATAGAAAAAAGAATTGGGAATGTTATTACAAAATGGGAAAACATATACTTGTGCATATATAGTTCAGTAATAGACACGTACACAAGATGCTTTCAGTTCAGAATATTAAATAATTGTTTGTATCTAAACAAAGATTTATTTCGTTTTCAATTAATACTGCATTGTCAAATTGCTCTTTCTGCTCCACTCATCCTGAGTCGGGTGATAATCTTTTCATAGAGTGTATGGAACCCAATTTTTTTTATTTTCAAATTAAAACTTGGCTTTATCAATTTGATATAATCTTGCCAGAACTAAATATTGCTAACATTATATTAGGCGTAGTGTTAGATCTGATTTAAGTATTTACACGTTTTCGCTTAGTGTGCTTTTGTTCAGTTTTGAAGTATCTTAGTCATTGTTCTATTCGTCGCATTCTTTAGTATTTTTCGTCATTGTTAGTTGTCCCTCAGGAGTTCGTACTGCTTTATATACGCCCCATATGTTAATCTTTAGTCAGTTGGTGCTTGTCGTTCATCCCGTCCTACACAAATGTAAGTTCTTCGTTATTCCTTTAGATCGTTTTTCACAGTTTCTTATAGTCCTGTGTTTCTTGTTATTTCACTTTACTTACTCCTTAATTTATTTATTATTTATAGTCTATACCTTACTTGTAAGAGTATTGAATTAAAAGGAATTTGGGATGTAGCACCGACACGTAGAGTCGAAAATGTGTGAAGCTTTGATCAATCAGATACTTATTATATACAAACTACTATTATATAAATATAGATCTTTAAGGGAAAATACAAACACTACATCTGTTTCTTAACCACCTGAGGCTGACACACAAAAAATAGAATATAAAATTGCTTTGAAGAGGGGAAAACTTGTAAATCACTTGTAAATGGGAAAAACTAATTACTGCTTTAGATATTCATAGTACTTTGTAAAACGCTCTGACACTTAAAAAACTAGTATTCTTTTATTAACCTGAGACTCTTTTTTTGCTGTTTAACAGAAAAAATGAAGACTGTACTTTGTGTATGCTTGATGCTGGTGTTGATTCAGGTCTCTACCTGCAACATACAACCTCAAAAGGTAAGATTCGTCAGTAAATTTCGTAACTCATTTTGATTCTTTAGTCTATAAAATGGACAAGCTTTTAAAAAGAAATTGTTTTTGGTAAAAGAAATTATATATTACATTGATGAACTAATGAACTAGTGAGAATTGGAAGCATCTATCATGATAATACAAGGATCTATTCAGATATATTCAGAGGGGTTGTTCGTTTGTTTCCTTGAATGATACAGATAAGAATAGTTGTAAATGTTCATTTTTTCTATTTCAGAGATACCAATGCCAGACGAGTATGGCATGTTGCCCAGACCAAAGTAAGTTAAACTTTTTTGTGGTTCTTAAAAAGTTAGATAATTTAGATCGACACAAATCCATTTTAAATATCAGATATTCACGCTGTGACCAAGTATATAGGACAAGAACAAGAACAAGAACAACAACTACTACTACTACTACTACTACTACTACTACTACTACTACTACTACTACTACTACTACTACTACTACTACTACTACTACTACTATTACTACTATTACTACTACTACTACTACTACTACTACTACTATTACTACTACTACTACTACTACTACTATTACTACTACTACTACTACTACTACTACTACTACTACTACTACTACTACTACTACTACTACTACTACTACTACTACTACTAATAATAATAATAATAATAATAATAATAATAATACTTTATTTATTACAAGGATGGCCAACAGACATTAACATTATACATGAGAATATATCTTATATATATAAAAAGAAATTGAAATAGAAAACATGAATATATCAGAGATTAACTCTACTGAAAATGGCTTTGGTATTTAAAAGCCGGCACACGCTAGGCGTCATGTCGCTGACAATACCCCCCGTGTGTACACACGATGCGATAACGCCACTTTCACTCATTGTGTCTCTCCAACAGGTCACATGAATTAAAACCAGTTTGAATTCTTGCGACATGTTACAGGGACAAAATTCTGGCGCCGGGACAAGATTTTTCACATAAATTCCACAGTACACACGAGAGGAATTGTCGCAGCGACGTGTCCCCGCGTCGTGTTGTAGCGACTTGACGCCTAGTGTGTGCCAGCCTTAACAGTGCAAAATTCTGCAAAACGCTTGGCTTTAGGCATAAGGCGCACTGGCACGATTTCGTCAGACGGAGACCATATAGTCTGCTAATTGATGCGCGCGGGATTAAGGACCTCATCATAAGCGAAGAAGAGCAGCCACGTCTCATGGACTTCTCACATGCATCTTTCCTTCCTTGAAAGAGAGAGGAAACACCAGATTTGACTAACGCATCGTCATAATGAACACCAGGAATAATAATGCGCAGCACCCTTTTTTGTACAGATTCGATGACATCACTCAAATTCTGCGGTAGAGCAACCCAAACGGGGCATGCATATTCCAAAACAGATCTTATGATACTGCAATATCATACCTGAACTAATTAGCTAACTGTGAGACTACATTTCTTAAGCGCGCGCAGAGCATACAGACGCTTGTTGGCTTTTTTGACAATATAATCAACGTGGGTGTTCCAGGAGAGGTCTTCTGAGATATATACGCCTAACAGCTTGTATATGCTAACCCTCTCTATGACAGTACCCTCCCTAAAAGCAGGCCTGGGGGAAAAGGACTATACTGCATAAAATTGATGATCACTTCGTTACATTTCTTGGAATTGAGGCGCATCCCTCTCGCTGGGGCAAATAGGATGGTGCGCACCTGGGAATAACTTCCATAACTGTTGCATCATTTACGTACTTAATTCTATCCTTACAATTAATAGCAATTCTGTTAACAAGGATGCAAAAGAGCAGGGGGCAAGTTTGGTGCTCCCGCCCAACTGGGGGAGATAACGAATTCCAAACAAAACAGACAGAACACAGCTGGCATGCATTTATAGAACAGTGCTATACAGTTATGCTTTGAAGGCTTTCATTCTGGCCCCTCGGCAGTTTGCTAGCGTGAATTCGCAATGAAATATCTATCATGTAGTTGTAATACTGTAGGTATATCATATGGCGCGCATGATGGGACAGTTCTGGATATGATATTAGAGAATTTAGGGTTGAGTTTGTGTAATACGACGTGTTGGCAGTGTTCATTACTATTGGTCATTGCTCTATGTCATAGATGCTTTTTGTTATCTCTTTTATCCTTATAACTTTGGTTTTGCATGCTTTATAATTTATAACCAGAAGTATTCCCCCTTTTTTTCTTTTTCAAAATACGGAAAATAGGTGCGCCATATTATTGTGCAAACAGTATCTGGTCTAACTACTGCTGTCCAATGAACTGGAGCCTTGATTGTGGGTTTTTGGGTAAGTTGTCTTTTTAAGCAAAATACCGTGCTGTGCTGTGCTGTGCTGTGCTGTGCTGTGCTGTGCTGTGCTGTGCTGTGCTGTGCTGTGCTGTGCTGTGCTGTGCTGTGCTGTGCTGTGCTGTGCTGTGCTGTGCTGTGCTGTGCTGTGCTGTGCTGTGCTGTGCTGTGCTGTGCTGTGCTGTGCTGTGCTGTGCTGTGCTGTGCTGTGCTGTGCTGTGCTGTGCTGTGCTGTGCTGTGCTGTGCTGTGCTGTGCTGTGCTGTGCTGTGCTGTGCTGTGCTGTGCTGTGCTGTGCTGTGCTGTGCTGTGCTGTGCTGTGCTGTGCTGTGCTGTGCTGTGCTGTGCTGTGCTGTGCTGTGCTGTGCTGTGCTGTGCTGTGCTGTGCTGTGCTTTACCACTTGTCCTTATTTCTGTTTTAACGCGTCATTTTGTTGTCATTTTTCAACCTTAGGCGCGGGTACTTGTTATTGCAAAAGTCATACTGGAAAAACAAAATATGGCTCATCTCCGAAATGCTAGACAATGTCCAACAGTATCTTGGCGGGATACTTGTCTCGATAATTTCCTTCCCGCACAATTAAAAGACCTAAGCAAGTAAAAGACCTAAGCAATAGAAGGATTAAAAAATAGTTAATTCAATCAGTGTCTTCTTTCATATTGTGTAGTGTCCTCTGCAAAACAATGCCTTGTGTGGTGTTGGGGTTGATCCGGGAATCTGGGGGGGAGGAAGGGGGTGTTAGACAAGATTTTGGATGACATTCTGATTTTTCTCAAATCGGTCCCAGGCACCCAAATTTTACCCATGCGTTGTGGCAAAACAGGGTTTTTATTTCAGTTATTTGGTTATTCCGGATATTGTGCTCTCTAGAAATTTGAAAATATTTGTGAAATTAAACAAACAAGTCCCATCATTTTACAACTTTTTCCTAACACTGTTCTCCGTTTACAAGTATAGCCGGGATCTTGTTTACGTCTTGCATCTTGTTCGCTTGTTAGTTTGTCGCGGCTCTGGTAAATGACGAGAGAAGAAATACCAAAATACTGTCCTCATTCCAAATAAAACTCTGACAGTATGATACTTATATATTTCAGTAAATGTACAGAAAATTTAGAAAAAATTCATCGAGTCGTTTTGAAGTTAAGGGTATATTAAGGGTCAGCATAACAAAAAAGTCCAAAAATAGGGGCTGACTGTCAATTTTAGTCGACCCAATATTTTGGAATATCAAATGGTACGATTTCTTTCCATTTTTTCCCCATTACTCAAAAATGATGTACCAATAGCTTTACATAAAATTAGGAACCTAAAACAGTTAAATTGACTACTTCAAGTTTCCACGACGTTAATAAATTCTTTTGTTTTTGCAAAATTTCTATGTTTTAAAACTTCAACTTCAAATTTCTCGAAAATGCTCTCACAGATTTTCTTCCAATTTTCTGAACCTTGAGTAAAGAACTCATCCTCCAAGATATCAAGCGCGATTTAAGATCTTAGGTCAAAAAATGAAGAAAAGGGGTTTTATATTAATTCTGATTTCAGTAAAAACATACTCATTCGATAATCTCATCTTTCTCTTAAAGCCTTGATAATCCCCCCCCCCCCCCAAATTGTTTGCGTGCGCGCATTTGCGATTTGAAGTTGAAAGGTAGCGCGCCTTCATTATCCTATCCAGCCACCTTAAAATTATGATTAAACGGAGAGACGACATATAGCAAAAGCAAGTCACCTTGTTTTTGAGCATGCTTTGATTAACCTTTTAAATTTCACGAGAACATTGACGAGGTAGATCCGGCCAAGTTTTCCTCAACTATAATTACAGCAGTCATCGTAGCCGGCGTCCTATGCTGCTTAATAACAACACTATAGACCCCTTGTA
>JALHLI010000188.1:35000-36819 GCA_023349425.1 Anthopleura sola | reverse complement strand
TTCGGTCTTATAAGGTCCGCAGGTCGAAACCACGACCAGAATCGGGTGCAGAGCGTCGAGGAGGACTCGAAAATGGGTTTGGGGGTCAGGAATTCAACAGGGGAGAGGCGTGAGAACGACTTCAAGGTTAGGGTTAGGGTTAGGGTTAGGGTTAGAATTGGGGGTTCGGTCTTATAAAGTCCACAGGTCGAAACCACGACCAGAATCGGGTGCAGAGCGTGGAGGAGAACTCGAAAATGGGTTTGGGGGTCAGGATTGCAACAGGGGAGAGGCGTGAGAACGACTTCAAGGTTAGGGTTAGGGTTAGGGTTAGAATTGGGGGTTCGGTCTTATAAGGTCCGCAGGTCGAATCCACGACCAGAATCGGGTGCAGAGCGTGGAGGAGAACTCGAAAATGGGTTTGGGGGTCAGGATTGCGACAGGGGAGAGGCGTGAGAACGACTTCAAGGTTAGGGTTAGGGTTAGGGTTAGGGTTAGGGTTAGAATTGGGGGTTCGGTCTTATAAGGTCCGCAGGTCGAAACCACGACCAGAATCGGGTGCAGAGCGTGGAAGAGAACTCGCAAATGGGTTTGGGGGTCAGGAATTCAACAGGGGAGAGGCGTGAGAACGCCTTCAAGGTTAGGGTTAGGGTTAGGGTTAGGGTTAGAATTGGGGGTTCGGTCTCATAAGGTCCGCAGGTCGAAACCACGACCAGAATCGGGTGCAGAGCGTGGAGGAGAACTCGAAAATGGGTTTGGGGGTCAGGATTGCAACAGGGGAGAGGCGTGAGAACGACTTCAAGGTTAGGGTTAGGGTTAGGGTTAGGGTTAGAATTGGGGGTTCGGTCTTATAAGGTCCGCAGGTAAAAACCACGACCAGAATCGGGTGCAGAGCGTGGAGGAGAACTCGAAAATGGGTTTGGGGGTCAGGATTGCGACAGGGGAGAGGCGTGAGAACGACTTCAAGGTTAGGGTTAGGGTTAGGGTTAGGGTTAGAATTGGGGGTTCGGTCTTATAAGGTCCGCAGGTCGAAACCACGACCAGAATCGGGTGCAGAGCGTGGAAGAGAACTCGAAAATGGGTTTGGGAGTCAACAGGGGAGAGGCGTGAAAAAGGATTTCTAAGTTAAGAGTTAGGGTTAGAATTAGGATTTGAATTAGGGTTAGGGTTAAAGTATATAGGGAGGGGGTGGGTTGGGGTTAAGTTGAATAGGGAGGGGGTGGGTTGGGGTTAAGGTGAATAGGGAGGGGGTGGGTTGGGGTTAAGGTGAATAGGGAGGGGGTGGGTTGGGGTTAAGGTTAATAGGGAGGGGGTGGGTTGGGGTTAGGGTTAAGGTGAATAGGGAGGGGGTGGGTTGGGGTTAAGTTGAATAGGGAGGGGGTGGGTTGGGGTTAAGTTGAATAGGGAGGGGGTGGGTTGGGGTTAGGGTTAGGGTTAGATAGGGAGGGGGTGGGTTGGGGTTAAGGTGTATAGGGAGGGGGAGGGTCCGAAATTCGATCGAGAGCCATTTTGCTGGATTTTGATGTAGTTTTTAATTTTGTCATTTTGAGATCAAAGAGGCCGCCAGAAGACCCGAGAAAGATAATTAGATGCGTATGAATGTGGGGCTTGTGAAAGCCTAGCAAATGACGGCATAGCGGCCGCATTGGGTCACCTCGAAGCGCAAGCGCGAATTGCTTTCGAGGGATTCGAAGCGGGTTGCGAATCGACAGTTGCGAAAAGCCACTGCGCGTTCACGAAAGTGGTTGCGCCGACCTGGCCGTTGGCAAGAGTGTGAGTGTGTGTGTTGGAGAGGCGCCGTTTTTACGAACGAATGCCTCGCCGAAGAACGCACCGCGGG
>JALHLI010000187.1:0-37045 GCA_023349425.1 Anthopleura sola | reverse complement strand
TGAGCACGGATTCGGACTGGGCGGACGATTCTGGCCCTACATGGTCACGATTATTTTGTGAAAATTCGCACTCCTTGCCTGGTTCTGGGGGCCGCGCATGCGCAGCTGCAAAGATGGGCACTTTGGGGGGTCGGAGTTTGGGGATTTTGAGCACGGATTCGGACTGGGCGGACGATTCTGGCCCTACATGGTCACGATTATTTTGTGAAAATTCGCACTCCTTGCCTGGTTCTGGGGGCCGCGCATGCGCAGCTGCAAAGATGGGCACTTTGGGGGGTCGGAGTTTGGGGATTTTGAGCACGGATTCGGACTGGGCGGACGATTCTGGCCCTACATGGTCACGATTATTTTGTGAAAATTCGCACTCCTTGCCTGGTTCTGGGGGCCGCGCATGCGCAGCTGCAAAGATGGGCACTTTGGGGGGTCGGAGTTTGGGGATTTTGAGCACGGATTCGGACTGGGCGGACGATTCTGGCCCTACATGGTCACGATTATTTTGTGAAAATTCGCACTCCTTGCCTGGTTCTGGGGGCCGCGCATGCGCAGCTGCAAAGATGGGCACTTTGGGGGGTCGGAGTTTGGGGATTTTGAGCACGGATTCGGACTGGGCGGACGATTCTGGCCCTACATGGTCACGATTATTTTGTGAAAATTCGCACTCCTTGCCTGGTTCTGGGGGCCGCGCATGCGCAGCTGCAAAGATGGGCACTTTGGGGGGTCGGAGTTTGGGGATTTTGAGCACGGATTCGGACTGGGCGGACGATTCTGGCCCTACATGGTCACGATTATTTTGTGAAAATTCGCACTCCTTGCCTGGTTCTGGGGGCCGCGCATGCGCAGCTGCAAAGATGGGCACTTTGGGGGGTCGGAGTTTGGGGATTTTGAGCACGGATTCGGACTGGGCGGACGATTCTGGCCCTACATGGTCACGATTATTTTGTGAAAATTCGCACTCCTTGCCTGGTTCTGGGGGCCGCGCATGCGCAGCTGCAAAGATGGGCACTTTGGGGGGTCGGAGTTTGGGGATTTTGAGCACGGATTCGGACTGGGCGGACGATTCTGGCCCTACATGGTCACGATTATTTTGTGAAAATTCGCACTCCTTGCCTGGTTCTGGGGGCCGCGCATGCGCAGCTGCAAAGATGGGCACTTTGGGGGGTCGGAGTTTGGGGATTTTGAGCACGGATTCGGACTGGGCGGACGATTCTGGCCCTACATGGTCACGATTATTTTGTGAAAATTCGCACTCCTTGCCTGGTTCTGGGGGCCGCGCATGCGCAGCTGCAAAGATGGGCACTTTGGGGGGTCGGAGTTTGGGGATTTTGAGCACGGATTCGGACTGGGCGGACGATTCTGGCCCTACATGGTCACGATTATTTTGTGAAAATTCGCACTCCTTGCCTGGTTCTGGGGGCCGCGCATGCGCAGCTGCAAAGATGGGCACTTTGGGGGGTCGGAGTTTGGGGATTTTGAGCACGGATTCGGACTGGGCGGACGATTCTGGCCCTACATGGTCACGATTATTTTGTGAAAATTCGCACTCCTTGCCTGGTTCTGGGGGCCGCGCATGCGCAGCTGCAAAGATGGGCACTTTGGGGGGTCGGAGTTTGGGGATTTTGAGCACGGATTCGGACTGGGCGGACGATTCTGGCCCTACATGGTCACGATTATTTTGTGAAAATTCGCACTCCTTGCCTGGTTCTGGGGGCCGCGCATGCGCAGCTGCAAAGATGGGCACTTTGGGGGGTCGGAGTTTGGGGATTTTGAGCACGGATTCGGACTGGGCGGACGATTCTGGCCCTACATGGTCACGATTATTTTGTGAAAATTCGCACTCCTTGCCTGGTTCTGGGGGCCGCGCATGCGCAGCTGCAAAGATGGGCACTTTGGGGGGTCGGAGTTTGGGGATTTTGAGCACGGATTCGGACTGGGCGGACGATTCTGGCCCTACATGGTCACGATTATTTTGTGAAAATTCGCACTCCTTGCCTGGTTCTGGGGGCCGCGCATGCGCAGCTGCAAAGATGGGCACTTTGGGGGGTCGGAGTTTGGGGATTTTGAGCACGGATTCGGACTGGGCGGACGATTCTGGCCCTACATGGTCACGATTATTTTGTGAAAATTCGCACTCCTTGCCTGGTTCTGGGGGCCGCGCATGCGCAGCTGCAAAGATGGGCACTTTGGGGGGTCGGAGTTTGGGGATTTTGAGCACGGATTCGGACTGGGCGGACGATTCTGGCCCTACATGGTCACGATTATTTTGTGAAAATTCGCACTCCTTGCCTGGTTCTGGGGGCCGCGCATGCGCAGCTGCAAAGATGGGCACTTTGGGGGGTCGGAGTTTGGGGATTTTGAGCACGGATTCGGACTGGGCGGACGATTCTGGCCCTACATGGTCACGATTATTTTGTGAAAATTCGCACTCCTTGCCTGGTTCTGGGGGCCGCGCATGCGCAGCTGCAAAGATGGGCACTTTGGGGGGTCGGAGTTTGGGGATTTTGAGCACGGATTCGGACTGGGCGGACGATTCTGGCCCTACATGGTCACGATTATTTTGTGAAAATTCGCACTCCTTGCCTGGTTCTGGGGGCCGCGCATGCGCAGCTGCAAAGATGGGCACTTTGGGGGGTCGGAGTTTGGGGATTTTGAGCACGGATTCGGACTGGGCGGACGATTCTGGCCCTACATGGTCACGATTATTTTGTGAAAATTCGCACTCCTTGCCTGGTTCTGGGGGCCGCGCATGCGCAGCTGCAAAGATGGGCACTTTGGGGGGTCGGAGTTTGGGGATTTTGAGCACGGATTCGGACTGGGCGGACGATTCTGGCCCTACATGGTCACGATTATTTTGTGAAAATTCGCACTCCTTGCCTGGTTCTGGGGGCCGCGCATGCGCAGCTGCAAAGATGGGCACTTTGGGGGGTCGGAGTTTGGGGATTTTGAGCACGGATTCGGACTGGGCGGACGATTCTGGCCCTACATGGTCACGATTATTTTGTGAAAATTCGCACTCCTTGCCTGGTTCTGGGGGCCGCGCATGCGCAGCTGCAAAGATGGGCACTTTGGGGGGTCGGAGTTTGGGGATTTTGAGCACGGATTCGGACTGGGCGGACGATTCTGGCCCTACATGGTCACGATTATTTTGTGAAAATTCGCACTCCTTGCCTGGTTCTGGGGGCCGCGCATGCGCAGCTGCAAAGATGGGCACTTTGGGGGGTCGGAGTTTGGGGATTTTGAGCACGGATTCGGACTGGGCGGACGATTCTGGCCCTACATGGTCACGATTATTTTGTGAAAATTCGCACTCCTTGCCTGGTTCTGGGGGCCGCGCATGCGCAGCTGCAAAGATGGGCACTTTGGGGGGTCGGAGTTTGGGGATTTTGAGCACGGATTCGGACTGGGCGGACGATTCTGGCCCTACATGGTCACGATTATTTTGTGAAAATTCGCACTCCTTGCCTGGTTCTGGGGGCCGCGCATGCGCAGCTGCAAAGATGGGCACTTTGGGGGGTCGGAGTTTGGGGATTTTGAGCACGGATTCGGACTGGGCGGACGATTCTGGCCCTACATGGTCACGATTATTTTGTGAAAATTCGCACTCCTTGCCTGGTTCTGGGGGCCGCGCATGCGCAGCTGCAAAGATGGGCACTTTGGGGGGTCGGAGTTTGGGGATTTTGAGCACGGATTCGGACTGGGCGGACGATTCTGGCCCTACATGGTCACGATTATTTTGTGAAAATTCGCACTCCTTGCCTGGTTCTGGGGGCCGCGCATGCGCAGCTGCAAAGATGGGCACTTTGGGGGGTCGGAGTTTGGGGATTTTGAGCACGGATTCGGACTGGGCGGACGATTCTGGCCCTACATGGTCACGATTATTTTGTGAAAATTCGCACTCCTTGCCTGGTTCTGGGGGCCGCGCATGCGCAGCTGCAAAGATGGGCACTTTGGGGGGTCGGAGTTTGGGGATTTTGAGCACGGATTCGGACTGGGCGGACGATTCTGGCCCTACATGGTCACGATTATTTTGTGAAAATTCGCACTCCTTGCCTGGTTCTGGGGGCCGCGCATGCGCAGCTGCAAAGATGGGCACTTTGGGGGGTCGGAGTTTGGGGATTTTGAGCACGGATTCGGACTGGGCGGACGATTCTGGCCCTACATGGTCACGATTATTTTGTGAAAATTCGCACTCCTTGCCTGGTTCTGGGGGCCGCGCATGCGCAGCTGCAAAGATGGGCACTTTGGGGGGTCGGAGTTTGGGGATTTTGAGCACGGATTCGGACTGGGCGGACGATTCTGGCCCTACATGGTCACGATTATTTTGTGAAAATTCGCACTCCTTGCCTGGTTCTGGGGGCCGCGCATGCGCAGCTGCAAAGATGGGCACTTTGGGGGGTCGGAGTTTGGGGATTTTGAGCACGGATTCGGACTGGGCGGACGATTCTGGCCCTACATGGTCACGATTATTTTGTGAAAATTCGCACTCCTTGCCTGGTTCTGGGGGCCGCGCATGCGCAGCTGCAAAGATGGGCACTTTGGGGGGTCGGAGTTTGGGGATTTTGAGCACGGATTCGGACTGGGCGGACGATTCTGGCCCTACATGGTCACGATTATTTTGTGAAAATTCGCACTCCTTGCCTGGTTCTGGGGGCCGCGCATGCGCAGCTGCAAAGATGGGCACTTTGGGGGGTCGGAGTTTGGGGATTTTGAGCACGGATTCGGACTGGGCGGACGATTCTGGCCCTACATGGTCACGATTATTTTGTGAAAATTCGCACTCCTTGCCTGGTTCTGGGGGCCGCGCATGCGCAGCTGCAAAGATGGGCACTTTGGGGGGTCGGAGTTTGGGGATTTTGAGCACGGATTCGGACTGGGCGGACGATTCTGGCCCTACATGGTCACGATTATTTTGTGAAAATTCGCACTCCTTGCCTGGTTCTGGGGGCCGCGCATGCGCAGCTGCAAAGATGGGCACTTTGGGGGGTCGGAGTTTGGGGATTTTGAGCACGGATTCGGACTGGGCGGACGATTCTGGCCCTACATGGTCACGATTATTTTGTGAAAATTCGCACTCCTTGCCTGGTTCTGGGGGCCGCGCATGCGCAGCTGCAAAGATGGGCACTTTGGGGGGTCGGAGTTTGGGGATTTTGAGCACGGATTCGGACTGGGCGGACGATTCTGGCCCTACATGGTCACGATTATTTTGTGAAAATTCGCACTCCTTGCCTGGTTCTGGGGGCCGCGCATGCGCAGCTGCAAAGATGGGCACTTTGGGGGGTCGGAGTTTGGGGATTTTGAGCACGGATTCGGACTGGGCGGACGATTCTGGCCCTACATGGTCACGATTATTTTGTGAAAATTCGCACTCCTTGCCTGGTTCTGGGGGCCGCGCATGCGCAGCTGCAAAGATGGGCACTTTGGGGGGTCGGAGTTTGGGGATTTTGAGCACGGATTCGGACTGGGCGGACGATTCTGGCCCTACATGGTCACGATTATTTTGTGAAAATTCGCACTCCTTGCCTGGTTCTGGGGGCCGCGCATGCGCAGCTGCAAAGATGGGCACTTTGGGGGGTCGGAGTTTGGGGATTTTGAGCACGGATTCGGACTGGGCGGACGATTCTGGCCCTACATGGTCACGATTATTTTGTGAAAATTCGCACTCCTTGCCTGGTTCTGGGGGCCGCGCATGCGCAGCTGCAAAGATGGGCACTTTGGGGGGTCGGAGTTTGGGGATTTTGAGCACGGATTCGGACTGGGCGGACGATTCTGGCCCTACATGGTCACGATTATTTTGTGAAAATTCGCACTCCTTGCCTGGTTCTGGGGGCCGCGCATGCGCAGCTGCAAAGATGGGCACTTTGGGGGGTCGGAGTTTGGGGATTTTGAGCACGGATTCGGACTGGGCGGACGATTCTGGCCCTACATGGTCACGATTATTTTGTGAAAATTCGCACTCCTTGCCTGGTTCTGGGGGCCGCGCATGCGCAGCTGCAAAGATGGGCACTTTGGGGGGTCGGAGTTTGGGGATTTTGAGCACGGATTCGGACTGGGCGGACGATTCTGGCCCTACATGGTCACGATTATTTTGTGAAAATTCGCACTCCTTGCCTGGTTCTGGGGGCCGCGCATGCGCAGCTGCAAAGATGGGCACTTTGGGGGGTCGGAGTTTGGGGATTTTGAGCACGGATTCGGACTGGGCGGACGATTCTGGCCCTACATGGTCACGATTATTTTGTGAAAATTCGCACTCCTTGCCTGGTTCTGGGGGCCGCGCATGCGCAGCTGCAAAGATGGGCACTTTGGGGGGTCGGAGTTTGGGGATTTTGAGCACGGATTCGGACTGGGCGGACGATTCTGGCCCTACATGGTCACGATTATTTTGTGAAAATTCGCACTCCTTGCCTGGTTCTGGGGGCCGCGCATGCGCAGCTGCAAAGATGGGCACTTTGGGGGGTCGGAGTTTGGGGATTTTGAGCACGGATTCGGACTGGGCGGACGATTCTGGCCCTACATGGTCACGATTATTTTGTGAAAATTCGCACTCCTTGCCTGGTTCTGGGGGCCGCGCATGCGCAGCTGCAAAGATGGGCACTTTGGGGGGTCGGAGTTTGGGGATTTTGAGCACGGATTCGGACTGGGCGGACGATTCTGGCCCTACATGGTCACGATTATTTTGTGAAAATTCGCACTCCTTGCCTGGTTCTGGGGGCCGCGCATGCGCAGCTGCAAAGATGGGCACTTTGGGGGGTCGGAGTTTGGGGATTTTGAGCACGGATTCGGACTGGGCGGACGATTCTGGCCCTACATGGTCACGATTATTTTGTGAAAATTCGCACTCCTTGCCTGGTTCTGGGGGCCGCGCATGCGCAGCTGCAAAGATGGGCACTTTGGGGGGTCGGAGTTTGGGGATTTTGAGCACGGATTCGGACTGGGCGGACGATTCTGGCCCTACATGGTCACGATTATTTTGTGAAAATTCGCACTCCTTGCCTGGTTCTGGGGGCCGCGCATGCGCAGCTGCAAAGATGGGCACTTTGGGGGGTCGGAGTTTGGGGATTTTGAGCACGGATTCGGACTGGGCGGACGATTCTGGCCCTACATGGTCACGATTATTTTGTGAAAATTCGCACTCCTTGCCTGGTTCTGGGGGCCGCGCATGCGCAGCTGCAAAGATGGGCACTTTGGGGATCGGAGTTTGGGGATTTTGAGCACGGATTCGGACTGGGCGGACGATTCTGGCCCTACATGGTCACGATTATTTTGTGAAAATTCGCACTCCTTGCCTGGTTCTGGGGGCCGCGCATGCGCAGCTGCAAAGATGGGCACTTTGGAAGGTCGGAGTTTGGGGATTTTGAGCACGGATTCGGACTGGGCGGACGATTCTGGCCCTACATGGTCACGATTATTTTGTGAAAATTCGCACTCCTTGCCTGGTTCTGGGGGCCGCGCATGCGCAGCTGCAAAGATGGGCACTTTGGGGGGTCGGAGTTTGGGGATTTTGAGCACGGATTCGGACTGGGCGGACGATTCTGGCCCTACATGGTCACGATTATTTTGTGAAAATTCGCACTCCTTGCCTGGTTCTGGGGGCCGCGCATGCGCAGCTGCAAAGATGGGCACTTTGGGGGGTCGGAGTTTGGGGATTTTGAGCACGGATTCGGACTGGGCGGACGATTCTGGCCCTACATGGTCACGATTATTTTGTGAAAATTCGCACTCCTTGCCTGGTTCTGGGGGCTGCGCATGCGCAGCTGCAAAGATGGGCACTTTGGGGGGTCGGAGTTTGGGGATTTTGAGCACGGATTCGGACTGGGCGGACGATTCTGGCCCTACATGGCCACGATTATTTTGTGAAAATTCGCACTCCTTGCCTGGTTCTGGGGGCCGCGCATGCGCAGCTGCAAAGATGGGCACTTTGGGGGGTCGGAGTTTGGGGATTTTGAGCACGGATTCGGACTGGGCGGACGATTCTGGCCCTACATGGTCACGATTATTTTGTGAAAATTCGCACTCCTTGCCTGGTTCTGGGGGCCGCGCATGCGCAGCTGCAAAGATGGGCACTTTGGGGGGTCGGAGTTTGGGGATTTTGAGCACGGATTCGGACTGGGCGGACGATTCTGGCCCTACATGGTCACGATTATTTTGTGAAAATTCGCACTCCTTGCCTGGTTCTGGGGGCCGCGCATGCGCAGCTGCAAAGATGGGCACTTTGGGGGGTCGGAGTTTGGGGATTTTGAGCACGGATTCGGACTGGGCGGACGATTCTGGCCCTACATGGTCACGATTATTTTGTGAAAATTCGCACTCCTTGCCTGGTTCTGGGGGCCGCGCATGCGCAGCTGCAAAGATGGGCACTTTGGGGGGTCGGAGTTTGGGGATTTTGAGCACGGATTCGGACTGGGCGGACGATTCTGGCCCTACATGGTCACGATTATTTTGTGAAAATTCGCACTCCTTGCCTGGTTCTGGGGGCCGCGCATGCGCAGCTGCAAAGATGGGCACTTTGGGGGGTCGGAGTTTGGGGATTTTGAGCACGGATTCGGACTGGGCGGACGATTCTGGCCCTACATGGTCACGATTATTTTGTGAAAATTCGCACTCCTTGCCTGGTTCTGGGGGCCGCGCATGCGCAGCTGCAAAGATGGGCACTTTGGGGGGTCGGAGTTTGGGGATTTTGAGCACGGATTCGGACTGGGCGGACGATTCTGGCCCTACATGGTCACGATTATTTTGTGAAAATTCGCACTCCTTGCCTGGTTCTGGGGGCCGCGCATGCGCAGCTGCAAAGATGGGCACTTTGGGGGGTCGGAGTTTGGGGATTTTGAGCACGGATTCGGACTGGGCGGACGATTCTGGCCCTACATGGTCACGATTATTTTGTGAAAATTCGCACTCCTTGCCTGGTTCTGGGGGCCGCGCATGCGCAGCTGCAAAGATGGGCACTTTGGGGGGTCGGAGTTTGGGGATTTTGAGCACGGATTCGGACTGGGCGGACGATTCTGGCCCTACATGGTCACGATTATTTTGTGAAAATTCGCACTCCTTGCCTGGTTCTGGGGGGCCGCGCATGCGCAGCTGCAAAGATGGGCACTTTGGGGGGTCGGAGTTTGGGGATTTTGAGCACGGATTCGGACTGGGCGGACGATTCTGGCCCTACATGGTCACGATTATTTTGTGAAAATTCGCACTCCTTGCCTGGTTCTGGGGGCCGCGCATGCGCAGCTGCAAAGATGGGCACTTTGGGGGGTCGGAGTTTGGGGATTTTGAGCACGGATTCGGACTGGGCGGACGATTCTGGCCCTACATGGTCACGATTATTTTGTGAAAATTCGCACTCCTTGCCTGGTTCTGGGGGCCGCGCATGCGCAGCTGCAAAGATGGGCACTTTGGGGGGTCGGAGTTTGGGGATTTTGAGCACGGATTCGGACTGGGCGGACGATTCTGGCTCTACATGGTCACGATTATTTTGTGAAAATTCGCACTCCTTGCCTGGTTCTGGGGGCCGCGCATGCGCAGCTGCAAAGATGGGCACTTTGGAGGGTCGGAGTTTGGGGATTTTGAGCACGGATTCGGACTGGGCGGACGATTCTGGCCCTACATGGTCACGATTATTTTGTGAAAATTCGCACTCCTTGCCTGGTTCTGGGGGCCGCGCATGCGCAGCTGCAAAGATGGGCACTTTGGGGGGTCGGAGTTTGGGGATTTTGAGCACGGATTCGGACTGGGCGGACGATTCTGGCCCTACATGGTCACGATTATTTTGTGAAAATTCGCACTCCTTGCCTGGTTCTGGGGGCCGCGCATGCGCAGCTGCAAAGATGGGCACTTTGGGGGGTCGGAGTTTGGGGATTTTGAGCACGGATTCGGACTGGGCGGACGATTCTGGCCCTACATGGTCACGATTATTTTGTGAAAATTCGCACTCCTTGCCTGGTTCTGGGGGCCGCGCATGCGCAGCTGCAAAGATGGGCACTTTGGGGGGTCGGAGTTTGGGGATTTTGAGCACGGATTCGGACTGGGCGGACGATTCTGGCCCTACATGGTCACGATTATTTTGTGAAAATTCGCACTCCTTGCCTGGTTCTGGGGGCCGCGCATGCGCAGCTGCAAAGATGGGCACTTTGGGGGGTCGGAGTTTGGGGATTTTGAGCACGGATTCGGACTGGGCGGACGATTCTGGCCCTACATGGTCACGATTATTTTGTGAAAATTCGCACTCCTTGCCTGGTTCTGGGGGCCGCGCATGCGCAGCTGCAAAGATGGGCACTTTGGGGGGTCGGAGTTTGGGGATTTTGAGCACGGATTCGGACTGGGCGGACGATTCTGGCCCTACATGGTCACGATTATTTTGTGAAAATTCGCACTCCTTGCCTGGTTCTGGGGGCCGCGCAAGCGCAGCTGCAAAGATGGGCACTTTGGGGGGTCGGAGTTTGGGGATTTTGAGCACGGATTCGGACTGGGCGGACGATTCTGGCCCTACATGGTCACGATTATTTTGTGAAAATTCGCACTCCTTGCCTGGTTCTGGGGGCCGCGCATGCGCAGCTGCAAAGATGGGCACTTTGGGGGGTCGGAGTTTGGGGATTTTGAGCACGGATTCGGACTGGGCGGACGATTCTGGCCCTACATGGTCACGATTATTTTGTGAAAATTCGCACTCCTTGCCTGGTTCTGGGGGCCGCGCATGCGCAGCTGCAAAGATGGGCACTTTGGGGGGTCGGAGTTTGGGGATTTTGAGCACGGATTCGGACTGGGCGGACGATTCTGGCCCTACATGGTCACGATTATTTTGTGAAAATTCGCACTCCTTGCCTGGTTCTGGGGGCCGCGCATGCGCAGCTGCAAAGATGGGCACTTTGGGGGGTCGGAGTTTGGGGATTTTGAGCACGGATTCGGACTGGGCGGACGATTCTGGCCCTACATGGTCACGATTATTTTGTGAAAATTCGCACTCCTTGCCTGGTTCTGGGGGCCGCGCATGCGCAGCTGCAAAGATGGGCACTTTGGGGGGTCGGAGTTTGGGGATTTTGAGCACGGATTCGGACTGGGCGGACGATTCTGGCCCTACATGGTCACGATTATTTTGTGAAAATTCGCACTCCTTGCCTGGTTCTGGGGGCCGCGCATGCGCAGCTGCAAAGATGGGCACTTTGGGGGGTCGGAGTTTGGGGATTTTGAGCACGGATTCGGACTGGGCGGACGATTCTGGCCCTACATGGCAACGATTATTTTGTGAAAATTCGCACTCCTTGCCTGGTTCTGGGGGCCGCGCATGCGCAGCTGCAAAGATGGGCACTTTGGGGGGTCGGAGTTTGGGGATTTTGAGCACGGATTCGGACTGGGCGGACGATTCTGGCCCTACATGGTCACGATTATTTTGTGAAAATTCGCACTCCTTGCCTGGTTCTGGGGGCCGCGCATGCGCAGCTGCAAAGATGGGCACTTTGGGGGGTCGGAGTTTGGGGATTTTGAGCACGGATTCGGACTGGGCGGACGATTCTGGCCCTACATGGTCACGATTATTTTGTGAAAATTCGCACTCCTTGCCTGGTTCTGGGGGCCGCGCATGCGCAGCTGCAAAGATGGGCACTTTGGGGGGTCGGAGTTTGGGGATTTTGAGCACGGATTCGGACTGGGCGGACGATTCTGGCCCTACATGGTCACGATTATTTTGTGAAAATTCGCACTCCTTGCCTGGTTCTGGGGGCCGCGCATGCGCAGCTGCAAAGATGGGCACTTTGGGGGGTCGGAGTTTGGGGATTTTGAGCACGGATTCGGACTGGGCGGACGATTCTGGCCCTACATGGTCACGATTATTTTGTGAAAATTCGCACTCCTTGCCTGGTTCTGGGGGCCGCGCATGCGCAGCTGCAAAGATGGGCACTTTGGGGGGTCGGAGTTTGGGGATTTTGAGCACGGATTCGGACTGGGCGGACGATTCTGGCCCTACATGGTCACGATTATTTTGTGAAAATTCGCACTCCTTGCCTGGTTCTGGGGGCCGCGCATGCGCAGCTGCAAAGATGGGCACTTTGGGGGGTCGGAGTTTGGGGATTTTGAGCACGGATTCGGACTGGGCGGACGATTCTGGCCCTACATGGTCACGATTATTTTGTGAAAATTCGCACTCCTTGCCTGGTTCTGGGGGCCGCGCATGCGCAGCTGCAAAGATGGGCACTTTGGGGGGTCGGAGTTTGGGGATTTTGAGCACGGATTCGGACTGGGCGGACGATTCTGGCCCTACATGGTCACGATTATTTTGTGAAAATTCGCACTCCTTGCCTGGTTCTGGGGGCCGCGCATGCGCAGCTGCAAAGATGGGCACTTTGGGGGGTCGGAGTTTGGGGATTTTGAGCACGGATTCGGACTGGGCGGACGATTCTGGCCCTACATGGTCACGATTATTTTGTGAAAATTCGCACTCCTTGCCTGGTTCTGGGGGCCGCGCATGCGCAGCTGCAAAGATGGGCACTTTGGGGGGTCGGAGTTTGGGGATTTTGAGCACGGATTCGGACTGGGCGGACGATTCTGGCCCTACATGGTCACGATTATTTTGTGAAAATTCGCACTCCTTGCCTGGTTCTGGGGGCCGCGCATGCGCAGCTGCAAAGATGGGCACTTTGGGGGGTCGGAGTTTGGGGATTTTGAGCACGGATTCGGACTGGGCGGACGATTCTGGCCCTACATGGTCACGATTATTTTGTGAAAATTCGCACTCCTTGCCTGGTTCTGGGGGCCGCGCAAGCGCAGCTGCAAAGATGGGCACTTTGGGGGGTCGGAGTTTGGGGATTTTGAGCACGGATTCGGACTGGGCGGACGATTCTGGCCCTACATGGTCACGATTATTTTGTGAAAATTCGCACTCCTTGCCTGGTTCTGGGGGCCGCGCATGCGCAGCTGCAAAGATGGGCACTTTGGGGGGTCGGAGTTTGGGGATTTTGAGCACGGATTCGGACTGGGCGGACGATTCTGGCCCTACATGGTCACGATTATTTTGTGAAAATTCGCACTCCTTGCCTGGTTCTGGGGGCCGCGCATGCGCAGCTGCAAAGATGGGCACTTTGGGGGGTCGGAGTTTGGGGATTTTGAGCACGGATTCGGACTGGGCGGACGATTCTGGCCCTACATGGTCACGATTATTTTGTGAAAATTCGCACTCCTTGCCTGGTTCTGGGGGCCGCGCATGCGCAGCTGCAAAGATGGGCACTTTGGGGGGTCGGAGTTTGGGGATTTTGAGCACGGATTCGGACTGGGCGGACGATTCTGGCCCTACATGGTCACGATTATTTTGTGAAAATTCGCACTCCTTGCCTGGTTCTGGGGGCCGCGCATGCGCAGCTGCAAAGATGGGCACTTTGGGGGGTCGGAGTTTGGGGATTTTGAGCACGGATTCGGACTGGGCGGACGATTCTGGCCCTACATGGTCACGATTATTTTGTGAAAATTCGCACTCCTTGCCTGGTTCTGGGGGCCGCGCATGCGCAGCTGCAAAGATGGGCACTTTGGGGGGTCGGAGTTTGGGGATTTTGAGCACGGATTCGGACTGGGCGGACGATTCTGGCCCTACATGGTCACGATTATTTTGTGAAAATTCGCACTCCTTGCCTGGTTCTGGGGGCCGCGCATGCGCAGCTGCAAAGATGGGCACTTTGGGGGGTCGGAGTTTGGGGATTTTGAGCACGGATTCGGACTGGGCGGACGATTCTGGCCCTACATGGTCACGATTATTTTGTGAAAATTCGCACTCCTTGCCTGGTTCTGGGGGCCGCGCATGCGCAGCTGCAAAGATGGGCACTTTGGGGGGTCGGAGTTTGGGGATTTTGAGCACGGATTCGGACTGGGCGGACGATTCTGGCCCTACATGGTCACGATTATTTTGTGAAAATTCGCACTCCTTGCCTGGTTCTGGGGGCCGCGCATGCGCAGCTGCAAAGATGGGCACTTTGGGGGGTCGGAGTTTGGGGATTTTGAGCACGGATTCGGACTGGGCGGACGATTCTGGCCCTACATGGTCACGATTATTTTGTGAAAATTCGCACTCCTTGCCTGGTTCTGGGGGCCGCGCATGCGCAGCTGCAAAGATGGGCACTTTGGGGGGTCGGAGTTTGGGGATTTTGAGCACGGATTCGGACTGGGCGGACGATTCTGGCCCTACATGGTCACGTTTATTTTGTGAAAATTCGCACTCCTTGCCTGGTTCTGGGGGCCGCGCATGCGCAGCTGCAAAGATGGGCACTTTGGGGGGTCGGAGTTTGGGGATTTTGAGCACGGATTCGGACTGGGCGGACGATTCTGGCCCTACATGGTCACGATTATTTTGTGAAAATTCGCACTCCTTGCCTGGTTCTGGGGGCCGCGCATGCGCAGCTGCAAAGATGGGCACTTTGGGGGGTCGGAGTTTGGGGATTTTGAGCACGGATTCGGACTGGGCGGACGATTCTGGCCCTACATGGTCACGATTATTTTGTGAAAATTCGCACTCCTTGCCTGGTTCTGGGGGCCGCGCATGCGCAGCTGCAAAGATGGGCACTTTGGGGGGTCGGAGTTTGGGGATTTTGAGCACGGATTCGGACTGGGCGGACGATTCTGGCCCTACATGGTCACGATTATTTTGTGAAAATTCGCACTCCTTGCCTGGTTCTGGGGGCCGCGCATGCGCAGCTGCAAAGATGGGCACTTTGGGGGGTCGGAGTTTGGGGATTTTGAGCACGGATTCGGACTGGGCGGACGATTCTGGCCCTACATGGTCACGATTATTTTGTGAAAATTCGCACTCCTTGCCTGGTTCTGGGGGCCGCGCATGCGCAGCTGCAAAGATGGGCACTTTGGGGGGTCGGAGTTTGGGGATTTTGAGCACGGATTCGGACTGGGCGGACGATTCTGGCCCTACATGGTCACGATTATTTTGTGAAAATTCGCACTCCTTGCCTGGTTCTGGGGGCCGCGCATGCGCAGCTGCAAAGATGGGCACTTTGGGGGGTCGGAGTTTGGGGATTTTGAGCACGGATTCGGACTGGGCGGACGATTCTGGCCCTACATGGTCACGATTATTTTGTGAAAATTCGCACTCCTTGCCTGGTTCTGGGGGCCGCGCATGCGCAGCTGCAAAGATGGGCACTTTGGGGGGTCGGAGTTTGGGGATTTTGAGCACGGATTCGGACTGGGCGGACGATTCTGGCCCTACATGGTCACGATTATTTTGTGAAAATTCGCACTCCTTGCCTGGTTCTGGGGGCCGCGCATGCGCAGCTGCAAAGATGGGCACTTTGGGGGGTCGGAGTTTGGGGATTTTGAGCACGGATTCGGACTGGGCGGACGATTCTGGCCCTACATGGTCACGATTATTTTGTGAAAATTCGCACTCCTTGCCTGGTTCTGGGGGCCGCGCATGCGCAGCTGCAAAGATGGGCACTTTGGGGGGTCGGAGTTTGGGGATTTTGAGCACGGATTCGGACTGGGCGGACGATTCTGGCCCTACATGGTCACGATTATTTTGTGAAAATTCGCACTCCTTGCCTGGTTCTGGGGGCCGCGCATGCGCAGCTGCAAAGATGGGCACTTTGGGGGGTCGGAGTTTGGGGATTTTGAGCACGGATTCGGACTGGGCGGACGATTCTGGCCCTACATGGTCACGATTATTTTGTGAAAATTCGCACTCCTTGCCTGGTTCTGGGGGCCGCGCATGCGCAGCTGCAAAGATGGGCACTTTGGGGGGTCGGAGTTTGGGGATTTTGAGCACGGATTCGGACTGGGCGGACGATTCTGGCCCTACATGGTCACGATTATTTTGTGAAAATTCGCACTCCTTGCCTGGTTCTGGGGGCCGCGCATGCGCAGCTGCAAAGATGGGCACTTTGGGGGGTCGGAGTTTGGGGATTTTGAGCACGGATTCGGACTGGGCGGACGATTCTGGCCCTACATGGTCACGATTATTTTGTGAAAATTCGCACTCCTTGCCTGGTTCTGGGGGCCGCGCATGCGCAGCTGCAAAGATGGGCACTTTGGGGGGTCGGAGTTTGGGGATTTTGAGCACGGATTCGGACTGGGCGGACGATTCTGGCCCTACATGGTCACGATTATTTTGTGAAAATTCGCACTCCTTGCCTGGTTCTGGGGGCCGCGCATGCGCAGCTGCAAAGATGGGCACTTTGGGGGTTCGGAGTTTGGGGATTTTGAGCACGGATTCGGACTGGGCGGACGATTCTGGCCCTACATGGTCACGATTATTTTGTGAAAATTCGCACTCCTTGCCTGGTTCTGGGGGCCGCGCATGCGCAGCTGCAAAGATGGGCACTTTGGGGGGTCGGAGTTTGGGGATTTTGAGCACGGATTCGGACTGGGCGGACGATTCTGGCCCTACATGGTCACGATTATTTTGTGAAAATTCGCACTCCTTGCCTGGTTCTGGGGGCCGCGCATGCGCAGCTGCAAAGATGGGCACTTTGGGGGGTCGGAGTTTGGGGATTTTGAGCACGGATTCGGACTGGGCGGACGATTCTGGCCCTACATGGTCACGATTATTTTGTGAAAATTCGCACTCCTTGCCTGGTTCTGGGGGCCGCGCATGCGCAGCTGCAAAGATGGGCACTTTGGGGGGTCGGAGTTTGGGGATTTTGAGCACGGATTCGGACTGGGCGGACGATTCTGGCCCTACATGGTCACGATTATTTTGTGAAAATTCGCACTCCTTGCCTGGTTCTGGGGGCCGCGCATGCGCAGCTGCAAAGATGGGCACTTTGGGGGGGTCGGAGTTTGGGGATTTTGAGCACGGATTCGGACTGGGCGGACGATTCTGGCCCTACATGGTCACGATTATTTTGTGAAAATTCGCACTCCTTGCCTGGTTCTGGGGGCCGCGCATGCGCAGCTGCAAAGATGGGCACTTTGGGGGGTCGGAGTTTGGGGATTTTGAGCACGGATTCGGACTGGGCGGACGATTCTGGCCCTACATGGTCACGATTATTTTGTGAAAATTCGCACTCCTTGCCTGGTTCTGGGGGCCGCGCATGCGCAGCTGCAAAGATGGGCACTTTGGGGGGTCGGAGTTTGGGGATTTTGAGCACGGATTCGGACTGGGCGGACGATTCTGGCCCTACATGGTCACGATTATTTTGTGAAAATTCGCACTCCTTGCCTGGTTCTGGGGGCCGCGCATGCGCAGCTGCAAAGATGGGCACTTTGGGGGGTCGGAGTTTGGGGATTTTGAGCACGGATTCGGACTGGGCGGACGATTCTGGCCCTACATGGTCACGATTATTTTGTGAAAATTCGCACTCCTTGCCTGGTTCTGGGGGCCGCGCATGCGCAGCTGCAAAGATGGGCACTTTGGGGGGTCGGAGTTTGGGGATTTTGAGCACGGATTCGGACTGGGCGGACGATTCTGGCCCTACATGGTCACGATTATTTTGTGAAAATTCGCACTCCTTGCCTGGTTCTGGGGGCCGCGCATGCGCAGCTGCAAAGATGGGCACTTTGGGGGGTCGGAGTTTGGGGATTTTGAGCACGGATTCGGACTGGGCGGACGATTCTGGCCCTACATGGTCACGATTATTTTGTGAAAATTCGCACTCCTTGCCTGGTTCTGGGGGCCGCGCATGCGCAGCTGCAAAGATGGGCACTTTGGGGGGTCGGAGTTTGGGGATTTTGAGCACGGATTCGGACTGGGCGGACGATTCTGGCCCTACATGGTCACGATTATTTTGTGAAAATTCGCACTCCTTGCCTGGTTCTGGGGGCCGCGCATGCGCAGCTGCAAAGATGGGCACTTTGGGGGGTCGGAGTTTGGGGATTTTGAGCACGGATTCGGACTGGGCGGACGATTCTGGCCCTACATGGTCACGATTATTTTGTGAAAATTCGCACTCCTTGCCTGGTTCTGGGGGCCGCGCATGCGCAGCTGCAAAGATGGGCACTTTGGGGGGTCGGAGTTTGGGGATTTTGAGCACGGATTCGGACTGGGCGGACGATTCTGGCCCTACATGGTCACGATTATTTTGTGAAAATTCGCACTCCTTGCCTGGTTCTGGGGGCCGCGCATGCGCAGCTGCAAAGATGGGCACTTTGGGGGGTCGGAGTTTGGGGATTTTGAGCACGGATTCGGACTGGGCGGACGATTCTGGCCCTACATGGTCACGATTATTTTGTGAAAATTCGCACTCCTTGCCTGGTTCTGGGGGCCGCGCATGCGCAGCTGCAAAGATGGGCACTTTGGGGGGTCGGAGTTTGGGGATTTTGAGCACGGATTCGGACTGGGCGGACGATTCTGGCCCTACATGGTCACGATTATTTTGTGAAAATTCGCACTCCTTGCCTGGTTCTGGGGGCCGCGCATGCGCAGCTGCAAAGATGGGCACTTTGGGGGGTCGGAGTTTGGGGATTTTGAGCACGGATTCGGACTGGGCGGACGATTCTGGCCCTACATGGTCACGATTATTTTGTGAAAATTCGCACTCCTTGCCTGGTTCTGGGGGCCGCGCATGCGCAGCTGCAAAGATGGGCACTTTGGGGGGTCGGAGTTTGGGGATTTTGAGCACGGATTCGGACTGGGCGGACGATTCTGGCCCTACATGGTCACGATTATTTTGTGAAAATTCGCACTCCTTGCCTGGTTCTGGGGGCCGCGCATGCGCAGCTGCAAAGATGGGCACTTTGGGGGGTCGGAGTTTGGGATTTTGAGCACGGATTCGGACTGGGCGGACGATTCTGGCCCTACATGGTCACGATTATTTTGTGAAAATTCGCACTCCTTGCCTGGTTCTGGGGGCCGCGCATGCGCAGCTGCAAAGATGGGCACTTTGGGGGGTCGGAGTTTGGGGATTTTGAGCACGGATTCGGACTGGGCGGACGATTCTGGCCCTACATGGTCACGATTATTTTGTGAAAATTCGCACTCCTTGCCTGGTTCTGGGGGCCGCGCATGCGCAGCTGCAAAGATGGGCACTTTGGGGGGTCGGAGTTTGGGGATTTTGAGCACGGATTCGGACTGGGCGGACGATTCTGGCCCTACATGGTCACGATTATTTTGTGAAAATTCGCACTCCTTGCCTGGTTCTGGGGGCCGCGCATGCGCAGCTGCAAAGATGGGCACTTTGGGGGGTCGGAGTTTGGGGATTTTGAGCACGGATTCGGACTGGGCGGACGATTCTGGCCCTACATGGTCACGATTATTTTGTGAAAATTCGCACTCCTTGCCTGGTTCTGGGGGCCGCGCATGCGCAGCTGCAAAGATGGGCACTTTGGGGGGTCGGAGTTTGGGGATTTTGAGCACGGATTCGGACTGGGCGGACGATTCTGGCCCTACATGGTCACGATTATTTTGTGAAAATTCGCACTCCTTGCCTGGTTCTGGGGGCCGCGCATGCGCAGCTGCAAAGATGGGCACTTTGGGGGGTCGGAGTTTGGGGATTTTGAGCACGGATTCGGACTGGGCGGACGATTCTGGCCCTACATGGTCACGATTATTTTGTGAAAATTCGCACTCCTTGCCTGGTTCTGGGGGCCGCGCATGCGCAGCTGCAAAGATGGGCACTTTGGGGGGTCGGAGTTTGGGGATTTTGAGCACGGATTCGGACTGGGCGGACGATTCTGGCCCTACATGGTCACGATTATTTTGTGAAAATTCGCACTCCTTGCCTGGTTCTGGGGGCCGCGCATGCGCAGCTGCAAAGATGGGCACTTTGGGGGGTCGGAGTTTGGGGATTTTGAGCACGGATTCGGACTGGGCGGACGATTCTGGCCCTACATGGTCACGATTATTTTGTGAAAATTCGCACTCCTTGCCTGGTTCTGGGGGCCGCGCATGCGCAGCTGCAAAGATGGGCACTTTGGGGGGTCGGAGTTTGGGGATTTTGAGCACGGATTCGGACTGGGCGGACGATTCTGGCCCTACATGGTCACGATTATTTTGTGAAAATTCGCACTCCTTGCCTGGTTCTGGGGGCCGCGCATGCGCAGCTGCAAAGATGGGCACTTTGGGGGGTCGGAGTTTGGGGATTTTGAGCACGGATTCGGACTGGGCGGACGATTCTGGCCCTACATGGTCACGATTATTTTGTGAAAATTCGCACTCCTTGCCTGGTTCTGGGGGCCGCGCGATGCGCAGCTGCAAAGATGGGCACTTTGGGGGGTCGGAGTTTGGGGATTTTGAGCACGGATTCGGACTGGGCGGACGATTCTGGCCCTACATGGTCACGATTATTTTGTGAAAATTCGCACTCCTTGCCTGGTTCTGGGGGCCGCGCATGCGCAGCTGCAAAGATGGGCACTTTGGGGGGTCGGAGTTTGGGGATTTTGAGCACGGATTCGGACTGGGCGGACGATTCTGGCCCTACATGGTCACGATTATTTTGTGAAAATTCGCACTCCTTGCCTGGTTCTGGGGGCCGCGCATGCGCAGCTGCAAAGATGGGCACTTTGGGGGGTCGGAGTTTGGGGATTTTGAGCACGGATTCGGACTGGGCGGACGATTCTGGCCCTACATGGTCACGATTATTTTGTGAAAATTCGCACTCCTTGCCTGGTTCTGGGGGCCGCGCATGCGCAGCTGCAAAGATGGGCACTTTGGGGGGTCGGAGTTTGGGGATTTTGAGCACGGATTCGGACTGGGCGGACGATTCTGGCCCTACATGGTCACGATTATTTTGTGAAAATTCGCACTCCTTGCCTGGTTCTGGGGGCCGCGCATGCGCAGCTGCAAAGATGGGCACTTTGGGGGGTCGGAGTTTGGGGATTTTGAGCACGGATTCGGACTGGGCGGACGATTCTGGCCCTACATGGTCACGATTATTTTGTGAAAATTCGCACTCCTTGCCTGGTTCTGGGGGCCGCGCATGCGCAGCTGCAAAGATGGGCACTTTGGGGGGTCGGAGTTTGGGGATTTTGAGCACGGATTCGGACTGGGCGGACGATTCTGGCCCTACATGGTCACGATTATTTTGTGAAAATTCGCACTCCTTGCCTGGTTCTGGGGGCCGCGCATGCGCAGCTGCAAAGATGGGCACTTTGGGGGGTCGGAGTTTGGGGATTTTGAGCACGGATTCGGACTGGGCGGACGATTCTGGCCCTACATGGTCACGATTATTTTGTGAAAATTCGCACTCCTTGCCTGGTTCTGGGGGCCGCGCATGCGCAGCTGCAAAGATGGGCACTTTGGGGGGTCGGAGTTTGGGGATTTTGAGCACGGATTCGGACTGGGCGGACGATTCTGGCCCTACATGGTCACGATTATTTTGTGAAAATTCGCACTCCTTGCCTGGTTCTGGGGGCCGCGCATGCGCAGCTGCAAAGATGGGCACTTTGGGGGGTCGGAGTTTGGGGATTTTGAGCACGGATTCGGACTGGGCGGACGATTCTGGCCCTACATGGTCACGATTATTTTGTGAAAATTCGCACTCCTTGCCTGGTTCTGGGGGCCGCGCATGCGCAGCTGCAAAGATGGGCACTTTGGGGGGTCGGAGTTTGGGGATTTTGAGCACGGATTCGGACTGGGCGGACGATTCTGGCCCTACATGGTCACGATTATTTTGTGAAAATTCGCACTCCTTGCCTGGTTCTGGGGGCCGCGCATGCGCAGCTGCAAAGATGGGCACTTTGGGGGGTCGGAGTTTGGGGATTTTGAGCACGGATTCGGACTGGGCGGACGATTCTGGCCCTACATGGTCACGATTATTTTGTGAAAATTCGCACTCCTTGCCTGGTTCTGGGGGCCGCGCATGCGCAGCTGCAAAGATGGGCACTTTGGGGGGTCGGAGTTTGGGGATTTTGAGCACGGATTCGGACTGGGCGGACGATTCTGGCCCTACATGGTCACGATTATTTTGTGAAAATTCGCACTCCTTGCCTGGTTCTGGGGGCCGCGCATGCGCAGCTGCAAAGATGGGCACTTTGGGGGGTCGGAGTTTGGGGATTTTGAGCACGGATTCGGACTGGGCGGACGATTCTGGCCCTACATGGTCACGATTATTTTGTGAAAATTCGCACTCCTTGCCTGGTTCTGGGGGCCGCGCATGCGCAGCTGCAAAGATGGGCACTTTGGGGGGTCGGAGTTTGGGGATTTTGAGCACGGATTCGGACTGGGCGGACGATTCTGGCCCTACATGGTCACGATTATTTTGTGAAAATTCGCACTCCTTGCCTGGTTCTGGGGGCCGCGCATGCGCAGCTGCAAAGATGGGCACTTTGGGGGGTCGGAGTTTGGGGATTTTGAGCACGGATTCGGACTGGGCGGACGATTCTGGCCCTACATGGTCACGATTATTTTGTGAAAATTCGCACTCCTTGCCTGGTTCTGGGGGCCGCGCATGCGCAGCTGCAAAGATGGGCACTTTGGGGGGTCGGAGTTTGGGGATTTTGAGCACGGATTCGGACTGGGCGGACGATTCTGGCCCTACATGGTCACGATTATTTTGTGAAAATTCGCACTCCTTGCCTGGTTCTGGGGGCCGCGCATGCGCAGCTGCAAAGATGGGCACTTTGGGGGGTCGGAGTTTGGGGATTTTGAGCACGGATTCGGACTGGGCGGACGATTCTGGCCCTACATGGTCACGATTATTTTGTGAAAATTCGCACTCCTTGCCTGGTTCTGGGGGCCGCGCATGCGCAGCTGCAAAGATGGGCACTTTGGGGGGTCGGAGTTTGGGGATTTTGAGCACGGATTCGGACTGGGCGGACGATTCTGGCCCTACATGGTCACGATTATTTTGTGAAAATTCGCACTCCTTGCCTGGTTCTGGGGGCCGCGCATGCGCAGCTGCAAAGATGGGCACTTTGGGGGGTCGGAGTTTGGGGATTTTGAGCACGGATTCGGACTGGGCGGACGATTCTGGCCCTACATGGTCACGATTATTTTGTGAAAATTCGCACTCCTTGCCTGGTTCTGGGGGCCGCGCATGCGCAGCTGCAAAGATGGGCACTTTGGGGGGTCGGAGTTT
Organism: Anthopleura sola; assembly: GCA_023349425.1. Classification (NCBI taxonomy): domain Eukaryota; kingdom Metazoa; phylum Cnidaria; class Anthozoa; order Actiniaria; family Actiniidae; genus Anthopleura; species Anthopleura sola. The sequence continues at coordinate 14,120 of JALHLI010000187.1, read as the reverse complement.
GGGGATTTTGAGCACGGATTCGGACTGGGCGGACGATTCTGGCCCTACATGGTCACGATTATTTTGTGAAAATTCGCACTCCTTGCCTGGTTCTGGGGGCCGCGCATGCGCAGCTGCAAAGATGGGCACTTTGGGGGGTCGGAGTTTGGGGATTTTGAGCACGGATTCGGACTGGGCGGACGATTCTGGCCCTACATGGTCACGATTATTTTGTGAAAATTCGCACTCCTTGCCTGGTTCTGGGGGCCGCGCATGCGCAGCTGCAAAGATGGGCACTTTGGGGGGTCGGAGTTTGGGGATTTTGAGCACGGATTCGGACTGGGCGGACGATTCTGGCCCTACATGGTCACGATTATTTTGTGAAAATTCGCACTCCTTGCCTGGTTCTGGGGGCCGCGCATGCGCAGCTGCAAAGATGGGCACTTTGGGGGGTCGGAGTTTGGGGATTTTGAGCACGGATTCGGACTGGGCGGACGATTCTGGCCCTACATGGTCACGATTATTTTGTGAAAATTCGCACTCCTTGCCTGGTTCTGGGGGCCGCGCATGCGCAGCTGCAAAGATGGGCACTTTGGGGGGTCGGAGTTTGGGGATTTTGAGCACGGATTCGGACTGGGCGGACGATTCTGGCCCTACATGGTCACGATTATTTTGTGAAAATTCGCACTCCTTGCCTGGTTCTGGGGGCCGCGCATGCGCAGCTGCAAAGATGGGCACTTTGGGGGGTCGGAGTTTGGGGATTTTGAGCACGGATTCGGACTGGGCGGACGATTCTGGCCCTACATGGTCACGATTATTTTGTGAAAATTCGCACTCCTTGCCTGGTTCTGGGGGCCGCGCATGCGCAGCTGCAAAGATGGGCACTTTGGGGGGTCGGAGTTTGGGGATTTTGAGCACGGATTCGGACTGGGCGGACGATTCTGGCCCTACATGGTCACGATTATTTTGTGAAAATTCGCACTCCTTGCCTGGTTCTGGGGGCCGCGCATGCGCAGCTGCAAAGATGGGCACTTTGGGGGGTCGGAGTTTGGGGATTTTGAGCACGGATTCGGACTGGGCGGACGATTCTGGCCCTACATGGTCACGATTATTTTGTGAAAATTCGCACTCCTTGCCTGGTTCTGGGGGCCGCGCATGCGCAGCTGCAAAGATGGGCACTTTGGGGGGTCGGAGTTTGGGGATTTTGAGCACGGATTCGGACTGGGCGGACGATTCTGGCCCTACATGGTCACGATTATTTTGTGAAAATTCGCACTCCTTGCCTGGTTCTGGGGGCCGCGCATGCGCAGCTGCAAAGATGGGCACTTTGGGGGGTCGGAGTTTGGGGATTTTGAGCACGGATTCGGACTGGGCGGACGATTCTGGCCCTACATGGTCACGATTATTTTGTGAAAATTCGCACTCCTTGCCTGGTTCTGGGGGCCGCGCATGCGCAGCTGCAAAGATGGGCACTTTGGGGGGTCGGAGTTTGGGGATTTTGAGCACGGATTCGGACTGGGCGGACGATTCTGGCCCTACATGGTCACGATTATTTTGTGAAAATTCGCACTCCTTGCCTGGTTCTGGGGGCCGCGCATGCGCAGCTGCAAAGATGGGCACTTTGGGGGGTCGGAGTTTGGGGATTTTGAGCACGGATTCGGACTGGGCGGACGATTCTGGCCCTACATGGTCACGATTATTTTGTGAAAATTCGCACTCCTTGCCTGGTTCTGGGGGCCGCGCATGCGCAGCTGCAAAGATGGGCACTTTGGGGGGTCGGAGTTTGGGGATTTTGAGCACGGATTCGGACTGGGCGGACGATTCTGGCCCTACATGGTCACGATTATTTTGTGAAAATTCGCACTCCTTGCCTGGTTCTGGGGGCCGCGCATGCGCAGCTGCAAAGATGGGCACTTTGGGGGGTCGGAGTTTGGGGATTTTGAGCACGGATTCGGACTGGGCGGACGATTCTGGCCCTACATGGTCACGATTATTTTGTGAAAATTCGCACTCCTTGCCTGGTTCTGGGGGCCGCGCATGCGCAGCTGCAAAGATGGGCACTTTGGGGGGTCGGAGTTTGGGGATTTTGAGCACGGATTCGGACTGGGCGGACGATTCTGGCCCTACATGGTCACGATTATTTTGTGAAAATTCGCACTCCTTGCCTGGTTCTGGGGGCCGCGCATGCGCAGCTGCAAAGATGGGCACTTTGGGGGGTCGGAGTTTGGGGATTTTGAGCACGGATTCGGACTGGGCGGACGATTCTGGCCCTACATGGTCACGATTATTTTGTGAAAATTCGCACTCCTTGCCTGGTTCTGGGGGCCGCGCATGCGCAGCTGCAAAGATGGGCACTTTGGGGGGTCGGAGTTTGGGGATTTTGAGCACGGATTCGGACTGGGCGGACGATTCTGGCCCTACATGGTCACGATTATTTTGTGAAAATTCGCACTCCTTGCCTGGTTCTGGGGGCCGCGCATGCGCAGCTGCAAAGATGGGCACTTTGGGGGGTCGGAGTTTGGGGATTTTGAGCACGGATTCGGACTGGGCGGACGATTCTGGCCCTACATGGTCACGATTATTTTGTGAAAATTCGCACTCCTTGCCTGGTTCTGGGGGCCGCGCATGCGCAGCTGCAAAGATGGGCACTTTGGGGGGTCGGAGTTTGGGGATTTTGAGCACGGATTCGGACTGGGCGGACGATTCTGGCCCTACATGGTCACGACTATTTTGTGAAAATTCGCACTCCTTGCCTGGTTCTGGGGGCCGCGCATGCGCAGCTGCAAAGATGGGCACTTTGGGGGGTCGGAGTTTGGGGATTTTGAGCACGGATTCGGACTGGGCGGACGATTCTGGCCCTACATGGTCACGACTATTTTGTGAAAATTCGCACTCCTTGCCTGGTTCTGGGGGCCGCGCATGCGCAGCTGCAAAGATGGGCACTTTGGGGGGTCGGAGTTTGGGGATTTTGAGCACGGATTCGGACTGGGCGGACGATTCTGGCCCTACATGGTCACGATTATTTTGTGAAAATTCGCACTCCTTGCCTGGTTCTGGGGGCCGCGCATGCGCAGCTGCAAAGATGGGCACTTTGGGGGGTCGGAGTTTGGGGATTTTGAGCACGGATTCGGACTGGGCGGACGATTCTGGCCCTACATGGTCACGATTATTTTGTGAAAATTCGCACTCCTTGCCTGGTTCTGGGGGCCGCGCATGCGCAGCTGCAAAGATGGGCACTTTGGGGGGTCGGAGTTTGGGGATTTTGAGCACGGATTCGGACTGGGCGGACGATTCTGGCCCTACATGGTCACGATTATTTTGTGAAAATTCGCACTCCTTGCCTGGTTCTGGGGGCCGCGCATGCGCAGCTGCAAAGATGGGCACTTTGGGGGGTCGGAGTTTGGGGATTTTGAGCACGGATTCGGACTGGGCGGACGATTCTGGCCCTACATGGTCACGATTATTTTGTGAAAATTCGCACTCCTTGCCTGGTTCTGGGGGCCGCGCATGCGCAGCTGCAAAGATGGGCACTTTGGGGGGTCGGAGTTTGGGGATTTTGAGCACGGATTCGGACTGGGCGGACGATTCTGGCCCTACATGGTCACGATTATTTTGTGAAAATTCGCACTCCTTGCCTGGTTCTGGGGGCCGCGCATGCGCAGCTGCAAAGATGGGCACTTTGGGGGGTCGGAGTTTGGGGATTTTGAGCACGGATTCGGACTGGGCGGACGATTCTGGCCCTACATGGTCACGATTATTTTGTGAAAATTCGCACTCCTTGCCTGGTTCTGGGGGCCGCGCATGCGCAGCTGCAAAGATGGGCACTTTGGGGGGTCGGAGTTTGGGGATTTTGAGCACGGATTCGGACTGGGCGGACGATTCTGGCCCTACATGGTCACGATTATTTTGTGAAAATTCGCACTCCTTGCCTGGTTCTGGGGGCCGCGCATGCGCAGCTGCAAAGATGGGCACTTTGGGGGGTCGGAGTTTGGGGATTTTGAGCACGGATTCGGACTGGGCGGACGATTCTGGCCCTACATGGTCACGATTATTTTGTGAAAATTCGCACTCCTTGCCTGGTTCTGGGGGCCGCGCATGCGCAGCTGCAAAGATGGGCACTTTGGGGGGTCGGAGTTTGGGGATTTTGAGCACGGATTCGGACTGGGCGGACGATTCTGGCCCTACATGGTCACGATTATTTTGTGAAAATTCGCACTCCTTGCCTGGTTCTGGGGGCCGCGCATGCGCAGCTGCAAAGATGGGCACTTTGGGGGGTCGGAGTTTGGGGATTTTGAGCACGGATTCGGACTGGGCGGACGATTCTGGCCCTACATGGTCACGATTATTTTGTGAAAATTCGCACTCCTTGCCTGGTTCTGGGGGCCGCGCATGCGCAGCTGCAAAGATGGGCACTTTGGGGGGTCGGAGTTTGGGGATTTTGAGCACGGATTCGGACTGGGCGGACGATTCTGGCCCTACATGGTCACGATTATTTTGTGAAAATTCGCACTCCTTGCCTGGTTCTGGGGGCCGCGCATGCGCAGCTGCAAAGATGGGCACTTTGGGGGGTCGGAGTTTGGGGATTTTGAGCACGGATTCGGACTGGGCGGACGATTCTGGCCCTACATGGTCACGATTATTTTGTGAAAATTCGCACTCCTTGCCTGGTTCTGGGGGCCGCGCATGCGCAGCTGCAAAGATGGGCACTTTGGGGGGTCGGAGTTTGGGGATTTTGAGCACGGATTCGGACTGGGCGGACGATTCTGGCCCTACATGGTCACGATTATTTTGTGAAAATTCGCACTCCTTGCCTGGTTCTGGGGGCCGCGCATGCGCAGCTGCAAAGATGGGCACTTTGGGGGGTCGGAGTTTGGGGATTTTGAGCACGGATTCGGACTGGGCGGACGATTCTGGCCCTACATGGTCACGATTATTTTGTGAAAATTCGCACTCCTTGCCTGGTTCTGGGGGCCGCGCATGCGCAGCTGCAAAGATGGGCACTTTGGGGGGTCGGAGTTTGGGGATTTTGAGCACGGATTCGGACTGGGCGGACGATTCTGGCCCTACATGGTCACGATTATTTTGTGAAAATTCGCACTCCTTGCCTGGTTCTGGGGGCCGCGCATGCGCAGCTGCAAAGATGGGCACTTTGGGGGGTCGGAGTTTGGGGATTTTGAGCACGGATTCGGACTGGGCGGACGATTCTGGCCCTACATGGTCACGATTATTTTGTGAAAATTCGCACTCCTTGCCTGGTTCTGGGGGCCGCGCATGCGCAGCTGCAAAGATGGGCACTTTGGGGGGTCGGAGTTTGGGGATTTTGAGCACGGATTCGGACTGGGCGGACGATTCTGGCCCTACATGGTCACGACTTATTTTGTGAAAATTCGCACTCCTTGCCTGGTTCTGGGGGCCGCGCATGCGCAGCTGCAAAGATGGGCACTTTGGGGGGTCGGAGTTTGGGGATTTTGAGCACGGATTCGGACTGGGCGGACGATTCTGGCCCTACATGGTCACGATTATTTTGTGAAAATTCGCACTCCTTGCCTGGTTCTGGGGGCCGCGCATGCGCAGCTGCAAAGATGGGCACTTTGGGGGGTCGGAGTTTGGGGATTTTGAGCACGGATTCGGACTGGGCGGACGATTCTGGCCCTACATGGTCACGATTATTTTGTGAAAATTCGCACTCCTTGCCTGGTTCTGGGGGCCGCGCATGCGCAGCTGCAAAGATGGGCACTTTGGGGGGTCGGAGTTTGGGGATTTTGAGCACGGATTCGGACTGGGCGGACGATTCTGGCCCTACATGGTCACGATTATTTTGTGAAAATTCGCACTCCTTGCCTGGTTCTGGGGGCCGCGCATGCGCAGCTGCAAAGATGGGCACTTTGGGGGGTCGGAGTTTGGGGATTTTGAGCACGGATTCGGACTGGGCGGACGATTCTGGCCCTACATGGTCACGATTATTTTGTGAAAATTCGCACTCCTTGCCTGGTTCTGGGGGCCGCGCATGCGCAGCTGCAAAGATGGGCACTTTGGGGGGTCGGAGTTTGGGGATTTTGAGCACGGATTCGGACTGGGCGGACGATTCTGGCCCTACATGGTCACGATTATTTTGTGAAAATTCGCACTCCTTGCCTGGTTCTGGGGGCCGCGCATGCGCAGCTGCAAAGATGGGCACTTTGGGGGGTCGGAGTTTGGGGATTTTGAGCACGGATTCGGACTGGGCGGACGATTCTGGCCCTACATGGTCACGATTATTTTGTGAAAATTCGCACTCCTTGCCTGGTTCTGGGGGCCGCGCATGCGCAGCTGCAAAGATGGGCACTTTGGGGGGTCGGAGTTTGGGGATTTTGAGCACGGATTCGGACTGGGCGGACGATTCTGGCCCTACATGGTCACGATTATTTTGTGAAAATTCGCACTCCTTGCCTGGTTCTGGGGGCCGCGCATGCGCAGCTGCAAAGATGGGCACTTTGGGGGGTCGGAGTTTGGGGATTTTGAGCACGGATTCGGACTGGGCGGACGATTCTGGCCCTACATGGTCACGATTATTTTGTGAAAATTCGCACTCCTTGCCTGGTTCTGGGGGCCGCGCATGCGCAGCTGCAAAGATGGGCACTTTGGGGGGTCGGAGTTTGGGGATTTTGAGCACGGATTCGGACTGGGCGGACGATTCTGGCCCTACATGGTCACGATTATTTTGTGAAAATTCGCACTCCTTGCCTGGTTCTGGGGGCCGCGCATGCGCAGCTGCAAAGATGGGCACTTTGGGGGGTCGGAGTTTGGGGATTTTGAGCACGGATTCGGACTGGGCGGACGATTCTGGCCCTACATGGTCACGATTATTTTGTGAAAATTCGCACTCCTTGCCTGGTTCTGGGGGCCGCGCATGCGCAGCTGCAAAGATGGGCACTTTGGGGGGTCGGAGTTTGGGGATTTTGAGCACGGATTCGGACTGGGCGGACGATTCTGGCCCTACATGGTCACGATTATTTTGTGAAAATTCGCACTCCTTGCCTGGTTCTGGGGGCCGCGCATGCGCAGCTGCAAAGATGGGCACTTTGGGGGGTCGGAGTTTGGGGATTTTGAGCACGGATTCGGACTGGGCGGACGATTCTGGCCCTACATGGTCACGATTATTTTGTGAAAATTCGCACTCCTTGCCTGGTTCTGGGGGCCGCGCATGCGCAGCTGCAAAGATGGGCACTTTGGGGGGTCGGAGTTTGGGGATTTTGAGCACGGATTCGGACTGGGCGGACGATTCTGGCCCTACATGGTCACGATTATTTTGTGAAAATTCGCACTCCTTGCCTGGTTCTGGGGGCCGCGCATGCGCAGCTGCAAAGATGGGCACTTTGGGGGGTCGGAGTTTGGGGATTTTGAGCACGGATTCGGACTGGGCGGACGATTCTGGCCCTACATGGTCACGATTATTTTGTGAAAATTCGCACTCCTTGCCTGGTTCTGGGGGCCGCGCATGCGCAGCTGCAAAGATGGGCACTTTGGGGGGTCGGAGTTTGGGGATTTTGAGCACGGATTCGGACTGGGCGGACGATTCTGGCCCTACATGGTCACGATTATTTTGTGAAAATTCGCACTCCTTGCCTGGTTCTGGGGGCCGCGCATGCGCAGCTGCAAAGATGGGCACTTTGGGGGGTCGGAGTTTGGGGATTTTGAGCACGGATTCGGACTGGGCGGACGATTCTGGCCCTACATGGTCACGATTATTTTGTGAAAATTCGCACTCCTTGCCTGGTTCTGGGGGCCGCGCATGCGCAGCTGCAAAGATGGGCACTTTGGGGGGTCGGAGTTTGGGGATTTTGAGCACGGATTCGGACTGGGCGGACGATTCTGGCCCTACATGGTCACGATTATTTTGTGAAAATTCGCACTCCTTGCCTGGTTCTGGGGGCCGCGCATGCGCAGCTGCAAAGATGGGCACTTTGGGGGGTCGGAGTTTGGGGATTTTGAGCACGGATTCGGACTGGGCGGACGATTCTGGCCCTACATGGTCACGATTATTTTGTGAAAATTCGCACTCCTTGCCTGGTTCTGGGGGCCGCGCATGCGCAGCTGCAAAGATGGGCACTTTGGGGGGTCGGAGTTTGGGGATTTTGAGCACGGATTCGGACTGGGCGGACGATTCTGGCCCTACATGGTCACGATTATTTTGTGAAAATTCGCACTCCTTGCCTGGTTCTGGGGGCCGCGCATGCGCAGCTGCAAAGATGGGCACTTTGGGGGGTCGGAGTTTGGGGATTTTGAGCACGGATTCGGACTGGGCGGACGATTCTGGCCCTACATGGTCACGATTATTTTGTGAAAATTCGCACTCCTTGCCTGGTTCTGGGGGCCGCGCATGCGCAGCTGCAAAGATGGGCACTTTGGGGGGTCGGAGTTTGGGGATTTTGAGCACGGATTCGGACTGGGCGGACGATTCTGGCCCTACATGGTCACGATTATTTTGTGAAAATTCGCACTCCTTGCCTGGTTCTGGGGGCCGCGCATGCGCAGCTGCAAAGATGGGCACAGGTTGGGGGGTAGTTTGGGGATTTTGAGCACGGATTCGGACTGGGCGGACGATTCTGGCCCTACATGGTCACGATTATTTTGTGAAAATTCGCACTCCTTGCCTGGTTCTGGGGGCCGCGCATGCGCAGCTGCAAAGATGGGCACTTTGGGGGGTCGGAGTTTGGGGATTTTGAGCACGGATTCGGACTGGGCGGACGATTCTGGCCCTACATGGTCACGATTATTTTGTGAAAATTCGCACTCCTTGCCTGGTTCTGGGGGCCGCGCATGCGCAGCTGCAAAGATGGGCACTTTGGGGGGTCGGAGTTTGGGGATTTTGAGCACGGATTCGGACTGGGCGGACGATTCTGGCCCTACATGGTCACGATTATTTTGTGAAAATTCGCACTCCTTGCCTGGTTCTGGGGGCCGCGCATGCGCAGCTGCAAAGATGGGCACTTTGGGGGGTCGGAGTTTGGGGATTTTGAGCACGGATTCGGACTGGGCGGACGATTCTGGCCCTACATGGTCACGATTATTTTGTGAAAATTCGCACTCCTTGCCTGGTTCTGGGGGCCGCGCATGCGCAGCTGCAAAGATGGGCACTTTGGGGGGTCGGAGTTTGGGGATTTTGAGCACGGATTCGGACTGGGCGGACGATTCTGGCCCTACATGGTCACGATTATTTTGTGAAAATTCGCACTCCTTGCCTGGTTCTGGGGGCCGCGCATGCGCAGCTGCAAAGATGGGCACTTTGGGGGGTCGGAGTTTGGGGATTTTGAGCACGGATTCGGACTGGGCGGACGATTCTGGCCCTACATGGTCACGATTATTTTGTGAAAATTCGCACTCCTTGCCTGGTTCTGGGGGCCGCGCATGCGCAGCTGCAAAGATGGGCACTTTGGGGGGTCGGAGTTTGGGGATTTTGAGCACGGATTCGGACTGGGCGGACGATTCTGGCCCTACATGGTCACGATTATTTTGTGAAAATTCGCACTCCTTGCCTGGTTCTGGGGGCCGCGCATGCGCAGCTGCAAAGATGGGCACTTTGGGGGGTCGGAGTTTGGGGATTTTGAGCACGGATTCGGACTGGGCGGACGATTCTGGCCCTACATGGTCACGATTATTTTGTGAAAATTCGCACTCCTTGCCTGGTTCTGGGGGCCGCGCATGCGCAGCTGCAAAGATGGGCACTTTGGGGGGTCGGAGTTTGGGGATTTTGAGCACGGATTCGGACTGGGCGGACGATTCTGGCCCTACATGGTCACGATTATTTTGTGAAAATTCGCACTCCTTGCCTGGTTCTGGGGGCCGCGCATGCGCAGCTGCAAAGATGGGCACTTTGGGGGGTCGGAGTTTGGGGATTTTGAGCACGGATTCGGACTGGGCGGACGATTCTGGCCCTACATGGTCACGATTATTTTGTGAAAATTCGCACTCCTTGCCTGGTTCTGGGGGCCGCGCATGCGCAGCTGCAAAGATGGGCACTTTGGGGGGTCGGAGTTTGGGGATTTTGAGCACGGATTCGGACTGGGCGGACGATTCTGGCCCTACATGGTCACGATTATTTTGTGAAAATTCGCACTCCTTGCCTGGTTCTGGGGGCCGCGCATGCGCAGCTGCAAAGATGGGCACTTTGGGGGGTCGGAGTTTGGGGATTTTGAGCACGGATTCGGACTGGGCGGACGATTCTGGCCCTACATGGTCACGATTATTTTGTGAAAATTCGCACTCCTTGCCTGGTTCTGGGGGCCGCGCATGCGCAGCTGCAAAGATGGGCACTTTGGGGGGTCGGAGTTTGGGGATTTTGAGCACGGATTCGGACTGGGCGGACGATTCTGGCCCTACATGGTCACGATTATTTTGTGAAAATTCGCACTCCTTGCCTGGTTCTGGGGGCCGCGCATGCGCAGCTGCAAAGATGGGCACTTTGGGGGGTCGGAGTTTGGGGATTTTGAGCACGGATTCGGACTGGGCGGACGATTCTGGCCCTACATGGTCACGATTATTTTGTGAAAATTCGCACTCCTTGCCTGGTTCTGGGGGCCGCGCATGCGCAGCTGCAAAGATGGGCACTTTGGGGGGTCGGAGTTTGGGGATTTTGAGCACGGATTCGGACTGGGCGGACGATTCTGGCCCTACATGGTCACGATTATTTTGTGAAAATTCGCACTCCTTGCCTGGTTCTGGGGGCCGCGCATGCGCAGCTGCAAAGATGGGCACTTTGGGGGGTCGGAGTTTGGGGATTTTGAGCACGGATTCGGACTGGGCGGACGATTCTGGCCCTACATGGTCACGATTATTTTGTGAAAATTCGCACTCCTTGCCTGGTTCTGGGGGCCGCGCATGCGCAGCTGCAAAGATGGGCACTTTGGGGGGTCGGAGTTTGGGGATTTTGAGCACGGATTCGGACTGGGCGGACGATTCTGGCCCTACATGGTCACGATTATTTTGTGAAAATTCGCACTCCTTGCCTGGTTCTGGGGGCCGCGCATGCGCAGCTGCAAAGATGGGCACTTTGGGGGGTCGGAGTTTGGGGATTTTGAGCACGGATTCGGACTGGGCGGACGATTCTGGCCCTACATGGTCACGATTATTTTGTGAAAATTCGCACTCCTTGCCTGGTTCTGGGGGCCGCGCATGCGCAGCTGCAAAGATGGGCACTTTGGGGGGTCGGAGTTTGGGGATTTTGAGCACGGATTCGGACTGGGCGGACGATTCTGGCCCTACATGGTCACGATTATTTTGTGAAAATTCGCACTCCTTGCCTGGTTCTGGGGGCCGCGCATGCGCAGCTGCAAAGATGGGCACTTTGGGGGGTCGGAGTTTGGGGATTTTGAGCACGGATTCGGACTGGGCGGACGATTCTGGCCCTACATGGTCACGATTATTTTGTGAAAATTCGCACTCCTTGCCTGGTTCTGGGGGCCGCGCATGCGCAGCTGCAAAGATGGGCACTTTGGGGGGTCGGAGTTTGGGGATTTTGAGCACGGATTCGGACTGGGCGGACGATTCTGGCCCTACATGGTCACGATTATTTTGTGAAAATTCGCACTCCTTGCCTGGTTCTGGGGGCCGCGCATGCGCAGCTGCAAAGATGGGCACTTTGGGGGGTCGGAGTTTGGGGATTTTGAGCACGGATTCGGACTGGGCGGACGATTCTGGCCCTACATGGTCACGATTATTTTGTGAAAATTCGCACTCCTTGCCTGGTTCTGGGGGCCGCGCATGCGCAGCTGCAAAGATGGGCACTTTGGGGGGTCGGAGTTTGGGGATTTTGAGCACGGATTCGGACTGGGCGGACGATTCTGGCCCTACATGGTCACGATTATTTTGTGAAAATTCGCACTCCTTGCCTGGTTCTGGGGGCCGCGCATGCGCAGCTGCAAAGATGGGCACTTTGGGGGGTCGGAGTTTGGGGATTTTGAGCACGGATTCGGACTGGGCGGACGATTCTGGCCCTACATGGTCACGATTATTTTGTGAAAATTCGCACTCCTTGCCTGGTTCTGGGGGCCGCGCATGCGCAGCTGCAAAGATGGGCACTTTGGGGGGTCGGAGTTTGGGGATTTTGAGCACGGATTCGGACTGGGCGGACGATTCTGGCCCTACATGGTCACGATTATTTTGTGAAAATTCGCACTCCTTGCCTGGTTCTGGGGGCCGCGCATGCGCAGCTGCAAAGATGGGCACTTTGGGGGGTCGGAGTTTGGGGATTTTGAGCACGGATTCGGACTGGGCGGACGATTCTGGCCCTACATGGTCACGATTATTTTGTGAAAATTCGCACTCCTTGCCTGGTTCTGGGGGCCGCGCATGCGCAGCTGCAAAGATGGGCACTTTGGGGGGTCGGAGTTTGGGGATTTTGAGCACGGATTCGGACTGGGCGGACGATTCTGGCCCTACATGGTCACGATTATTTTGTGAAAATTCGCACTCCTTGCCTGGTTCTGGGGGCCGCGCATGCGCAGCTGCAAAGATGGGCACTTTGGGGGGTCGGAGTTTGGGGATTTTGAGCACGGATTCGGACTGGGCGGACGATTCTGGCCCTACATGGTCACGATTATTTTGTGAAAATTCGCACTCCTTGCCTGGTTCTGGGGGCCGCGCATGCGCAGCTGCAAAGATGGGCACTTTGGGGGGTCGGAGTTTGGGGATTTTGAGCACGGATTCGGACTGGGCGGACGATTCTGGCCCTACATGGTCACGATTATTTTGTGAAAATTCGCACTCCTTGCCTGGTTCTGGGGGCCGCGCATGCGCAGCTGCAAAGATGGGCACTTTGGGGGGTCGGAGTTTGGGGATTTTGAGCACGGATTCGGACTGGGCGGACGATTCTGGCCCTACATGGTCACGATTATTTTGTGAAAATTCGCACTCCTTGCCTGGTTCTGGGGGCCGCGCATGCGCAGCTGCAAAGATGGGCACTTTGGGGGGTCGGAGTTTGGGGATTTTGAGCACGGATTCGGACTGGGCGGACGATTCTGGCCCTACATGGTCACGATTATTTTGTGAAAATTCGCACTCCTTGCCTGGTTCTGGGGGCCGCGCATGCGCAGCTGCAAAGATGGGCACTTTGGGGGGTCGGAGTTTGGGGATTTTGAGCACGGATTCGGACTGGGCGGACGATTCTGGCCCTACATGGTCACGATTATTTTGTGAAAATTCGCACTCCTTGCCTGGTTCTGGGGGCCGCGCATGCGCAGCTGCAAAGATGGGCACTTTGGGGGGTCGGAGTTTGGGGATTTTGAGCACGGATTCGGACTGGGCGGACGATTCTGGCCCTACATGGTCACGATTATTTTGTGAAAATTCGCACTCCTTGCCTGGTTCTGGGGGCCGCGCATGCGCAGCTGCAAAGATGGGCACTTTGGGGGGTCGGAGTTTGGGGATTTTGAGCACGGATTCGGACTGGGCGGACGATTCTGGCCCTACATGGTCACGATTATTTTGTGAAAATTCGCACTCCTTGCCTGGTTCTGGGGGCCGCGCATGCGCAGCTGCAAAGATGGGCACTTTGGGGGGTCGGAGTTTGGGGATTTTGAGCACGGATTCGGACTGGGCGGACGATTCTGGCCCTACATGGTCACGATTATTTTGTGAAAATTCGCACTCCTTGCCTGGTTCTGGGGGCCGCGCATGCGCAGCTGCAAAGATGGGCACTTTGGGGGGTCGGAGTTTGGGGATTTTGAGCACGGATTCGGACTGGGCGGACGATTCTGGCCCTACATGGTCACGATTATTTTGTGAAAATTCGCACTCCTTGCCTGGTTCTGGGGGCCGCGCATGCGCAGCTGCAAAGATGGGCACTTTGGGGGATCGGAGTTTGGGGATTTTGAGCACGGATTCGGACTGGGCGGACGATTCTGGCCCTACATGGTCACGATTATTTTGTGAAAATTCGCACTCCTTGCCTGGTTCTGGGGGCCGCGCATGCGCAGCTGCAAAGATGGGCACTTTGGGGGGTCGGAGTTTGGGGATTTTGAGCACGGATTCGGACTGGGCGGACGATTCTGGCCCTACATGGTCACGATTATTTTGTGAAAATTCGCACTCCTTGCCTGGTTCTGGGGGCCGCGCATGCGCAGCTGCAAAGATGGGCACTTTGGGGGGTCGGAGTTTGGGGATTT
>JALHLI010000186.1:0-37189 GCA_023349425.1 Anthopleura sola | reverse complement strand
CCCCCACTTTTTGCTCAAGAAAATACCTCACGAGATAAAAACGAAACTTTTTGGCGAAAAAAATTTGGGTTTTGGCTGAGAAAAGGTGCTTTTTCGTCAAAAAAAACGTTTTTTGCTGAGAAAATTCGAAATTTGCTGAGAATTTTCTCTTGGTGGAAACACGACGTTTTCACTGCTAAAACCTCACTTTGCGCGAGAAAAACACGTTTGGGGTGACAAATACGCGGTTTTGCTGAAGAAAAAAAATTTTGGCCTAAAAAACTGAAAAATGGCCATTTTGGCCCTCAAAACGAGGTTTTTCGCTGATGGCATGGCTGTTTTGCTGAAACCCCCACTTTTTGCTCATGAAAATACCTCACGAGATAAAAACGAAACTTTTTGGCGAAAAAAATTTGGGTTTTGGCTGAGAAAAGGTGCTTTTTCGTCAAAAAAACCGTTTTTTGCTGAGAAAATTCGAAATTTGCTGAGAATTTTCTCTTGGTGGAAACACGACGTTTTCACTGCTAAAACCTCACTTTGGGCGAGAAAAACACGTTTGGGTGACAAATACGCGGTTTTGCTGAAGAAAAAAAATTTTGGCCCAAAAAACTGAAAAATGGCCATTTTGGCCCTCAAAACGAGGTTTTTCGCTGATGGCATGGCTGTTTTGCTGAAACCCCCACTTTTTGCTCAAGAAAATACCTCACGAGATAAAAACGAAACTTTTTGGCGAAAAAAATTTGGGTTTTGGCTGAGAAAAGGTGCTTTTTCGTCAAAAAAAACGTTTTTTGCTGAGAAAATTCGAAATTTGCTGAGAATTTTCTCTTGGTGGAAACACGACGTTTTCACTGCTAAAACCTCACTTTGCGCGAGAAAAACACGTTTGGGGTGACAAATACGCGGTTTTGCTGAAGAAAAAAATTTTGGCCTAAAAAACTGAAAAATGGCCATTTTGGCCCTCAAAACGAGGTTTTTCGCTGATGGCATGGCTGTTTTGCTGAAACCCCCACTTTTTGCTCATGAAAATACCTCACGAGATAAAAACGAAACTTTTTGGCGAAAAAAATTTGGGTTTTGGCTGAGAAAAGGTGCTTTTTCGTCAAAAAAACCGTTTTTTGCTGAGAAAATTCGAAATTTGCTGAGAATTTTCTCTTGGTGGAAACACGACGTTTTCACTGCTAAAACCTCACTTTGGGCGAGAAAAACACGTTTGGGGTGACAAATACGCGGTTTTGCTGAAGAAAAAAAATCTTGGCCCAAAAAACTGAAAAATGGCCATTTTGGCCCTCAAAACGAGGTTTTTCGCTGATGGCATGGCTGTTTTGCTGAAACCCCCACTTTTTGCTCATGAAAATACCTCACGAGATAAAAACGAAACTTTTTGGAGAAAAAAATTTGGGTTTTGGCTGAGAAAAGGTGCTTTTTCGTCAAAAAAACCGTTTTTTGCTGAGAAAATTCGAAATTTGCTGAGAATTTTCTCTTGGTGGAAACACGACGTTTTCACTGCTAAAACCTCACTTTGGGCGAGAAAAACACGTTTGGGTGACAAATACGCGGTTTTGCTGAAGAAAAAAAATTTTGGCCCAAAAAACTGAAAAATGGCCATTTTTGCTGACACCCCCACTTTTTGCTCATGAAAATACCTCACGAGATAAAAACGAAACTTTTTGGCGAAAAAAATTTGGGTTTTGGCTGAGAAAAGGTGCTTTTTCGTCAAAAAAACCGTTTTTTGCTGAGAAAATTCGAAATTTGCTGAGAATTTTCTCTTGGTGGAAACACGACGTTTTCACTGCTAAAACCTCACTTTGGGCGAGAAAAACACGTTTGGGGTGACAAATACGCGGTTTTGCTGAAGAAAAAAAATCTTGGCCCAAAAAACTGAAAAATGGCCATTTTGGCCCTCAAAACGAGGTTTTTCGCTGATGGCGTGGCTGTTTTGCTGAAACCCCCACTTTTTGCTCATGAAAATACCTCACGAGATAAAAACGAAACTTTTTGGCGAAAAAAATTTGGGTTTTGGCTGAGAAAAGGTGCTTTTTCGTCAAAAAAACCGTTTTTTGCTGAGAAAATTCGAAATTTGCTGAGAATTTTCTCTTGGTGGAAACACGACGTTTTCACTGCTAAAACCTCACTTTGGGCGAGAAAAACACGTTTGGGGTGACAAATACGCGGTTTTGCTGAAGAAAAAAAATTTTCGCCTAAAAAACTGAAAAAATGGCCATTTTGGCCCTGAAAACGAGGTTTTTCGCTGATGGCATGGCTGTTTTGCTGAAACCCCCACTTTTTGCTCATGAAAATACCTCACGAGATAAAAACGAAACTTTTTGGCGAAAAAAAATTGGGTTTTGGCTGAGAAAAGGTGCTTTTTCGTCAAAAAAAACCGTTTTTTTGCTGAGAAAATTCGAAATTTGCTGAGAATTTTCTCTTGGTGGAAACACGACGTTTTCACTGCTAAAACCTCACTTTGGGCGAGAAAAACACGTTTGGGGTGACAAATACGCGGTTTTGCTGAAGAAAAAAAATTTTGGCCCAAAAAACTGAAAAATGGCCATTTTGGCCCTCAAAACGAGGTTTTTCGCTGATGGCATGGCTGTTTTGCTGAAACCCCCACTTTTTGCTCATGAAAATACCTCACGAGATAAAAACGAAACTTTTTGGAGAAAAAAATTTGGGTTTTGGCTGAGAAAAGGTGCTTTTTCGTCAAAAAAACCGTTTTTTGCTGAGAAAATTCGAAATTTGCTGAGAATTTTCTCTTGGTGGAAACACGACCGTTTTCACTGCTAAAACCTCACTTTGGGCGAGAAAAACACGTTTGGGGTGACAAATACGCGGTTTTGCTGAAGAAAAAACATTTTTGCCCAAAAAACTGAAAAATGGCCATTTTTGCTGACACCCCCACTTTTTGCTCATGAAAATACCTCACGAGATAAAAACGAAACTTTTTGGCGAAAAAAATTTGGGTTTTGGCTGAGAAAAGGTGCTTTTTCGTCAAAAAAACCGTTTTTTGCTGAGAAAATTCGAAATTTGCTGAGAATTTTCTCTTGGTGGAAACACGACGTTTTCACTGCTAAAACCTCACTTTGGGCGAGAAAAACACGTTTGGGGTGACAAATACGCGGTTTTGCTGAAGAAAAAAAATTTTGGCCCAAAAAACTGAAAAATGGCCATTTTTGCTGAAACCCCCACTTTTTGCTCATGAAAATACCTCACGAGATAAAAACGAAACTTTTTGGCGAAAAAAATTTGGGTTTTGGCTGAGAAAAGGTGCTTTTTCGTCAAAAAAACCGTTTTTTCCTGAGAAAATTCGAAATTTGCTGAGAATTTTCTCTTGGTGGAAACACGACGTTTTCACTGCTAAAACCTCACTTTGGGCGAGAAAAACACGTTTGGGGTGACAAATACGCGGTTTTGCTGAAGAAAAAAAATTTTGGCCCAAAAAACTGAAAAATGGCCATTTTTGCTGAAACCCCCACTTTTTGCTCATGAAAATACCTCACGAGATAAAAACGAATCTTTTTGGCGAAAAAAATTTGGGTTTTGGCTGAGAAAAGGTGCTTTTTCGTCAAAAAAACCGTTTTTTCCTGAGAAAATTCGAAATTTGCTGAGAATTTTCTCTTGGTGGAAACACGACGTTTTCAATGCTAAAACCTCACTTTGGGCGAGAAAAACACGTTTGGGGTGACAAATACGCGGTTTTGCTGAAGAAAAAAATTTTGGCCCAAAAAACTGAAAAATGGCCATTTTGGCCCTCAAAACGAGGTTTTTCGCTGATGGCATGGCCATTTTTGCTGAAACCCCCACTTTTTGCTCATGAAAATACCTCACGAGATAAAAACGAAACTTTTTGGCGAAAAAAATTTGGGTTTTGGCTGAGAAAAGGTGCTTTTTCGTCAAAAAAACCGTTTTTTGCTGAGAAAATTCGAAATTTGCTGAGAATTTTCTCTTGGTGGAAACACGACGTTTTCACTGCTAAAACCTCACTTTGGGCGAGAAAAACACGTTTGGGGTGACAAATACGCGGTTTTGATGAAGAAAAAAAATTTTGGCCCAAAAAACTGAAAAATAGCCATTTTTGCTGAAACCCCCACTTTTTGCTCATGAAAATACCTCACGAGATAAAAACGAAACTTTTTGGCGAAAAAAAATTTGGGTTTTGGCTGAGAAAAGGTGCTTTTTCGTCAAAAAAACCGTTTTTTGCTGAGAAAATTCGAAATTTGCTGAGAATTTTCTCTCGGTGGAAACACGACGTTTTCACTGCTAAAACCTCACTTTGGGCGAGAAAAACACGTTTGGGGTGACAAATACGCGGTTTTGCTGAAGAAAAAAAAATTTTGGCCCAAAAAACTGAAAAATGGCCATTTTGGCCCTCAAAACGAGGTTTTTTCGCTGATGGCATGGCCATTTTTGCTGAAACCCCCACTTTTTGCTCATGAAAATACCTCACGAGATAAAAACGAAACTTTTTGGCGAAAAAAAATTTGGGTTTTGGCTGAGAAAAGGTGCTTTTTCGTCAAAAAAACCGTTTTTTCCTGAGAAAATTCGAAATTTGCTGAGAATTTTCTCTTGGTGGAAACACGACGTTTTCAATGCTAAAACCTCACTTTGGGCGAGAAAAACACGTTTGGGGTGACAAATACGCGGTTTTGCTGAAGAAAAAAATTTTGGCCCAAAAAACTGAAAAATGGCCATTTTGGCCCTCAAAACGAGGTTTTTCGCTGATGGCATGGCCATTTTTGCTGAAACCCCCACTTTTTGCTCATGAAAATACCTCACGAGATAAAAACGAAACTTTTTGGCGAAAAAAATTTGGGTTTTTGGCTGAGAAAAGGTGCTTTTTCGTCAAAAAAACCGTTTTTTGCTGAGAAAATTCGAAATTTGCTGAGAATTTTCTCTTGGTGGAAACACGACGTTTTCACTGCTAAAACCTCACTTTGGGCGAGAAAAACACGTTTGGGGTGACAAATACGCGGTTTTGCTGAAGAAAAAAAATTTTGGCCCAAAAAACTGAAAAATAGCCATTTTTGCTGAAACCCCCACTTTTTGCTCATGAAAATACCTCACGAGATAAAAACGAAACTTTTTGGCGAAAAAAAATTTGGGTTTTGGCTGAGAAAAGGTGCTTTTTCGTCAAAAAAACCGTTTTTTGCTGAGAAAATTCGAAATTTGCTGAGAATTTTCTCTCGGTGGAAACACGACGTTTTCACTGCTAAAACCTCACTTTGGGCGAGAAAAACACGTTTGGGGTGACAAATACGCGGTTTTGCTGAAGAAAAAAAATTTTGGCCCAAAAAACTGAAAAATGGCCATTTTGGCCCTCAAAACGAGGTTTTTCGCTGATGGCATGGCCATTTTTGCTGAAACCCCCACTTTTTGCTCATGAAAATACCTCACGAGATAAAAACGAAACTTTTTTGGCGAAAAAAATTTGGGTTTTGGCTGAGAAAAGGTGCTTTTTCGTCAAAAAAACCGTTTTTTGCTGAGAAAATTCAAAATTTGCTGAGAATTTTCTCTTGGTGGAAACACGACGTTTTCACTGCTAAAACCTCACTTTGGGCGAGAAAAACACGTTTGGGGTGACAAATACGCGGTTTTGCTGAAGAAAAAAAATTTTGGCCCAAAAAACTGAAAAATGGCCATTTTGGCCCTCAAAACGAGGTTTTTCGCTGATGGCAGGGCTGTTTTGCTGAAACCCCCACTTTTTGCTCATGAAAATACCTCACGAGATAAAAACGAAACTTTTTGGCGAAAAAAATTTGGGTTTTGGCTGAGAAAAGGTGCTTTTTCGTCAAAAAAAACCGTTTTTTTGCTGAGAAAATTCGAAATTTGCTGAGAATTTTCTCTTGGTGGAAACACGACGTTTTCACTGCTAAAACCTCACTTTGGGCGAGAAAAACACGTTTGGGGTGACAAATACGCGGTTTTGCTGAAGAAAAAAAATTTTGGCCCAAAAAACTGAAAAATAGCCATTTTTGCTGAAACCCCCACTTTTTGCTCATGAAAATACCTCACGAGATAAAAACGAAACTTTTTGGCGAAAAAAAATTTGGGTTTTGGCTGAGAAAAGGTGCTTTTTCGTCAAAAAAACCGTTTTTTGCTGAGAAAATTCGAAATTTGCTGAGAATTTTCTCTTGGTGGAAACACGACGTTTTCACTGCTAAAACCTCACTTTGGGCGAGAAAAACACGTTTGGGGTGACAAATACGCGGTTTTGCTGAAGAAAAAAAATTTTGGCCCAAAAAACTGAAAAATGGCCATTTTGGCCCTCAAAACGAGGTTTTTCGCTGATGGCATGGCTGTTTTGCTGAAACCCCCACTTTTTGCTCATGAAAATACCTCACGAGATAAAAACGAAACTTTTTGGCGAAAAAAATTTGGGTTTTGGCTGAGAAAAGGTGCTTTTTCGTCAAAAAAACCGTTTTTTGCTGAGAAAATTCGAAATTTGCTGAGAATTTTCTCTTGGTGGAAACACGACGTTTTCACTGCTAAAACCTCACTTTGGGCGAGAAAAACACGTTTGGGGGTGACAAATACGCGGTTTTGCTGAAGAAAAAAAATTTTGGCCCAAAAAACTGAAAAATGGCCATTTTTGCTGAAACCCCCACTTTTTGCTCATGAAAATACCTCACGAGATAAAAACGAAACTTTTTGGCGAAAAAAAATTGGGTTTTGGCTGAGAAAAGGTGCTTTTTCGTCAAAAAAACCGTTTTTTTGCTGAGAAAATTCGAAAATTGCTGAGAATTTTCTCTTGGTGGAAACACGACGTTTTCACTGCTAAAACCTCACTTTGGGCGAGAAAAACACGTTTGGGGTGACAAATACGCGGTTTTGCTGAAGAAAAAAAATTTTGGCCCAAAAAACTGAAAAATGGCCATTTTGGCCCTCAAAACGAGGTTTTTCGCTGATGGCATGGCTGTTTTGCTGAAACCCCCACTTTTTGCTCATGAAAATACCTCACGAGATAAAAAAGAAACTTTTTGGCGAAAAAAATTTGGGTTTTAGCTGAGAAAAGGTGCTTTTTCGTCAAAAAAACCGTTTTTTGCTGAGAAAATTCGAAATTTGCTGAGAATTTTCTCTTGGTGGAAACACGACGTTTTCACTGCTGAAACCTCACTTTGGGCGAGAAAAACACGTTTGGGGTGACAAATACGCGGTTTTGCTGAAGAAAAAAAATTTTGGCCCAAAAAACTGAAAAATGGCCATTTTGGCCCTCAAAACGAAGTTTTTCGCTGATGGCATGGCTGTTGTGCAGAAACCCCCACTTTTTGCTCATGAAAATACCTCACGAGATAAAAACGAAACTTTTTGGCGAAAAAAAATTGGGTTTTGGCTGAGAAAAGGTGCTTTTTCGTCAAAAAAACCGTTTTTTGCTGAGAAAATTCGAAATTTGCTGAGAATTTTCTCTTGGTGGAAACACGACGTTTTCACTGCTAAAACCTCACTTTGGGCGAGAAAAACACGTTTGGGGTGACAAATACGCGGTTTTGCTGAAGAAAAAAAATTTTGGCCCAAAAAAATGAAAAATAGCCATTTTGGCCCTCAAAACGAGGTTTTTCGCTGATGGCATGGCTGTTTTGCTGAAACCCCCACTTTTGCTCATGAAAATACCTCACGAGATAAAAACGAAACTTTTTGGCGAAAAAAATTTGGGTTTTGGCTGAGAAAAGGTGCTTTTTCGTCAAAAAAAGCGTTTTTTGCTGAGAAAATTCGAAATTTGCTGAGAATTTTCTCTTGGTGGAAACACGACGCTTTCACTGCTAAAACCTCACTTTGGGCGAGAAAAACACGTTTGGGGTGACAAATACGCGGTTTTGCTGAAGAAAAAAAATTTTGGCCCAAAAAACTGAAAAATGGCCATTTTTGCTGAAACCCCCACTTTTTGCTCATGAAAATACCTCACGAGATAAAAACGAAACTTTTTGGCGAAAAAAATTTGGGTTTTGGCTGAGAAAAGGTGCTTTTTCGTCAAAAAAACCGTTTTTTGCTGAGAAAATTCGAAATTTGCTGAGAATTTTCTCTTGGTGGAAACACGACGTTTTCACTGCTAAAACCTCACTTTGGGCGAGAAAAACACGTTTGGGGTGACAAATACGCGGTTTTGCTGAAGAAAAAAAATTTTGGCCCAAAAAACTGAAAAATGGCCATTTTGGCCCTCAAAACGAGGTTTTTCGCTGATGGCATGGCTGTTTTGCTGAAACCCCCACTTTTTGCTCATGAAAATACCTCACGAGATAAAAACGAAACTTTTTGGCGAAAAAAATTTGGGTTTTAGCTGAGAAAAGGTGCTTTTTCGTCGAAAAAACCGTTTTTTGCTGAGAAAATTCGAAATTTGCTGAGAATTTTCTCTTGGTGGAAACACGACGTTTTCACTGCTGAAACCTCACTTTGGGCGAGAAAAACACGTTTGGTGTGACAAATACGCGGTTTTGCTGAAGAAAAAAAATTTTGGCCCAAAAAACTGAAAAATGGCCATTTTGGCCCTCAAAACGAAGTTTTTCGCTGATGGCATGGCTGTTGTGCAGAAACCCCCACTTTTTGCTCATGAAAATACCTCACGAGATAAAAACGAAACTTTTTGGCAAAAAAAAATTGGGTTTTGGCTGAGAAAAGGTGCTTTTTCGTCAAAAAAACCGTTTTTTGCTGAGAAAATTCGAAATTTGCTGAGAATTTTCTCTTGGTGGAAACACGACGTTTTCACTGCCAAAACCTCACTTTGGGCGAGAAAAACACGTTTGGGGTGACAAATACGCGGTTTTGCTGAAGAAAAAAAATTTTGGCCCAAAAAACTGAAAAATGGCCATTTTGGCCCTCAAAACGAGGTTTTTCGCTGATGGCATGGCTGTTTTGCTGAAACCCCCACTTTTTGCTCATGAAAATACCTCACGAGATAAAAACGAAACTTTTTGGCGAACAAAAAATTGGGTTTTGGCTGAGAAAAGGTGCTTTTTCGTCAAAAAAAACGTTTTTTGCTGAGAAAATTCGAAATTTGCTGAGAATTTTCTCTTGGTGGAAACACGACGTTTTCACTGCTAAAACCTCACTTTGGGCGAGAAAAACACGTTTGGGGTGACAAATACGCGGTTTTGCTGAAGAAAAAAAATTTTGGCCCAAAAAACTGAAAAATGGCCATTTTGGCCCTCAAAACGAGGTTTTTCGCTGATGGCATGGCTGTTTTGCTGAAACCCCCACTTTTTGCTTATGAAAATACCTCACGAGATAAAAACGAAACTTTTTGGCGAAAAAAAATTGGGTTTTGGCTGAGAAAAGGTGCTTTTTCGTCAAAAAAACCGTTTTTTGCTGAGAAAATTCGAAATTTGCTGAGAATTGTCTCTTGGTGGAAACACGATTTTTTCACTGTTAAAACTCACTTTGGGCGAGAAAAACACGTTTGGGGTGACAAATACGCGGTTTTGCTGAAGAAAACAAATTTTGGCCCAAAAAACTGAAAAATGGCCATTTTGGTCCTCAAAACGAGGTTCTCGCTGATGGCATGGTTGTTTTGCTGAAACCCCCACTTTTTGCTCATGAAAATACCTCACGAGATAAAAACGAAACTTTTTGGCGAAAAAAATTTGGGTTTTGGCTGAGAAAAGGTGCTTTTTCGTCAAAAAAACCGTTTTTTGCTGAGAAAATTCGAAATTTGCTGAGAATTTTCTCTTGGTGGAAACACGACGTTTTCACTGCTAAAACCTCACTTTGGGCGAGAAAAACACGTTTGGGGTGACAAATACGCGGTTTTGCTGAAGAAAAAAAATTTGGCCCAAAAAACTGAAAAATGGCCATTTTGGCCCTCAAAACGAGGTTTTTCGCTGATGGCATGGCTGTTTTGCTGAAACCCCCACTTTTTGCTCATGAAAATACCTCACGAGATAAAAACGAAACTTTTTGGCGAACAAAAAATTGGGTTTTGGCTGAGAAAAGGTGCTTTTTCGTCAAAAAAAACGTTTTTTGCTGAGAAAATTCGAAATTTGCTGAGAATTTTCTCTTGGTGGAAACACGACGTTTTCACTGCTAAAACCTCACTTTGGGCGAGAAAAACACGTTTGGGGTGACAAATACGCGGTTTTGCTGAAGAAAAAAAATTTTGGCCCAAAAAACTGAAAAATGGCCATTTTGGCCCTCAAAACGAGGTTTTTCGCTGATGGCATAGCTGTTTTGCTGAAACCCCCACTTTTTGCTTATGAAAATACCTCACGAGATAAAAACGAAACTTTTTGGCGAAAAAAAATTGGGTTTTGGCTGAGAAAAGGTGCTTTTTCGTCAAAAAAACCGTTTTTTGCTGAGAAAATTCGAAATTTGCTGAGAATTGTCTCTTGGTGGAAACACGACGTTTTCACTGTTAAAACTCACTTTGGGCGAGAAAAACACGTTTGGGGTGACAAATACGCGGTTTTGCTGAAGAAAACAAATTTTGGCCCAAAAAACTGAAAAATGGCCATTTTGGTCCTCAAAACGAGGTTCTCGCTGATGGCATGGCTGTTTTGCTGAAACCCCCACTTTTTGCTCATGAAAATACCTCACGAGATAAAAACGAAACTTTTTGGGGAAAAAAAATTGGGTTTTGGCTGAGAAAAGGTGCTTTTTCGTCAAAAAAATCGTTTTTTGTTGAGAAAATTCGAAATTTGCTGAGAATTTTCTCTTGGTGGAAACACGACGTTTTCACTGCTAAAACCTCACTTTGGGCGAGAAAAACACGTTTGGGGTGACAAATACGCGGTTTTGCTGAAGAAAAAAAAATTTTGCCCAAAAAACTGAAACATGGCCATTTTGGCCCTAAAAACGAGGTTTTTCGCTGATGGCATGGCTGTTTTGCTGAAACCCCCACTTTTTGCTCATGAAAATACCTCACGAGATAAAAACGAAACTTTTTGGCGAAAAAAAATTGGGTTTTGGCTGAGAAAAGGTGCTTTTTCGTCAAAAAAACCGTTTTTTGCTGAGAAAATTCGAAATTTGCTGAGAATTTTCTCTTGGTGGAAACACGACGTTTTCACTGCTAAAACCTCACTTTGGGCGAGAAAAACACGTTTGGGGTGACAAATACGCGGTTTTGCTGAAGAAAAAAAATTTTGGCCCAAAAAACTGAAAAATGGCCATTTTTGCTGAAACCCCCACTTTTTGCTCATGAAAATACCTCACGATATAAAAACGAAACTTTTTGGCGAAAAAAATTTGGGTTTTGGCTGAGAAAAGGTGCTTTTTCGTCAAAAAAACCGTTTTTTGCTGAGAAAATTCGAAATTTGCTGAGAATTTTCTCTTGGTGGAAACACGACGTTTTCACTGCTAAAACCTCACTTTGGGCGAGAAAAACACGTTTGGGGTGACAAATACGCGGTTTTGCTGAAGAAAAAAAAATTTGGCCCAAAAAACTGAAAAATGGCCATTTTGGCCCTCAAAACGAGGTTTTTCGCTGATGGCATGGCTGTTTTGCTGAAACCCCCACTTTTTGCTCATGAAAATACCTCACGAGATAAAAACGAAACTTTTTGGCGAAAAAAATTTGGGTTTTGGCTGAGAAAAGGTGCTTTTTCGTCAAAAAAACCGTTTTTTGCTGAGAAAATTCGAAATTTGCTGAGAATTTTCTCTTGGTGGAAACACGACGTTTTCACTGCTAAAACCTCACTTTGGGCGAGAAAAACACGTTTGGGGTGACAAATACGCGGTTTTGCTGAAGAAAAAAAATTTTGGCCCAAAAAACTGAAAAATGGCCATTTTGGCCCTCAAAACGAGGTTTTTCGCTGATGGCATGGCTGTTTTGCAGAAACCCCCACTTTTTGCTCATGAAAATACCTCACGAGATAAAAACGAAACTTTTTGGCGAAAAAAATGTGGGTTTTTGGCTGAGAAAAGGTGCTTTTTCGTCAAAAAAACCGTTTTTTGCTGAGAAAATTCGAAATTTGCTGAGAATTTTCTCTTGGTGGAAACACGACGTTTTCACTGCTAATACCTCACTTTGGGCGAGAAAAACACGTTTGGGGTGACAAATACGCGGTTTTGCTGAAGAAAAAAAATTTTGGCCCAAAAAACTGAAAAATGGCCATTTTGGCCCTCAAAACGAGGTTTTTCGCTGATGGCATGGCTGTTTTGCTGAAACCCCCACTTTTTGCTCATGAAAATACCTCACGAGATAAAAACGAAACTTTTTGGCGAAAAAAATTTGGGTTTTGGCTGAGAAAAGGTGCTTTTTCGTCAAAAAAACCGTTTTTTGCTGAGAAAATTCGAAATTTGCTGAGAATTTTCTCTTGGTGGAAACACGACGTTTTCACTGCTAAAACCTCACTTTGGGCGAGAAAAACACGTTTTGGGTGACAAATACGCGGTTTTGCTGAAGAAAAAAAATTTTGGCCCAAAAAACTGAAAAATGGCCATTTTGGCCCTCAAAACGAGGTTTTTCGCTGATGGCATGGCTGTTTTGCTGAAACCCCCACTTTTTGCTCATGAAAATACCTCACGAGATAAAAACGAAACTTTTTGGCGAAAAAAATTTGGGTTTTGGCTGAGAAAAGGTGCTTTTTCGTCAAAAAAACCGTTTTTTGCTGAGAAAATTCGAAATTTGCTGAGAATTTTCTCTTGGTGGAAACACGACGTTTTCACTGCTAAAACCTCACTTTGGGCGAGAAAAACACGTTTGGGGTGACAAATACGCGGTTTTGCTGAAGAAAAAAAATTTTGGCCCAAAAAACTGAAAAAATGGCCATTTTGGCCCTCAAAACGAGGTTTTTCGCTGATGGCATAGCTGTTTTGCTGAAACCCCCACTTTTTGCTTATGAAAATACCTCACGAGATAAAAACGAAACTTTTTGGCGAAAAAAAATTGGGTTTTGGCTGAGAAAAGGTGCTTTTTCGTCAAAAAAACCGTTTTTTGCTGAGAAAATTCGAAATTTGCTGAGAATTGTCTCTTGGTGGAAACACGACGTTTTCACTGTTAAAACTCACTTTGGGCGAGAAAAACACGTTTGGGGTGACAAATACGCGGTTTTGCTGAAGAAAACAAATTTTGGCCCAAAAAACTGAAAAATGGCCATTTTGGTCCTCAAAACGAGGTTCTCGCTGATGGCATGGCTGTTTTGCTGAAACCCCCACTTTTTGCTCATGAAAATACCTCACGAGATAAAAACGAAACTTTTTGGCGAAAAAAAATTGGGTTTTGGCTGAGAAAAGGTGCTTTTTCGTCAAAAAAATCGTTTTTTGTTGAGAAAATTCGAAATTTGCTGAGAATTTTCTCTTGGTGGAAACACGACGTTTTCACTGCTAAAACCTCACTTTGGGCGAGAAAAACACGTTTGGGGTGACAAATACGCGGTTTTGCTGAAGAAAAAAAAATTTTGCCCAAAAAACTGAAACATGGCCATTTTGGCCCTAAAAACGAGGTTTTTCGCTGATGGCATGGCTGTTTTGCTGAAACCCCCACTTTTTGCTCATGAAAATACCTCACGAGATAAAAACGAAACTTTTTGGCGAAAAAAAATTGGGTTTTGGCTGAGAAAAGGTGCTTTTTCGTCAAAAAAACCGTTTTTTTGCTGAGAAAATTCGAAATTTGCTGAGAATTTTCTCTTGGTGGAAACACGACGTTTTCACTGCTAAAACCTCACTTTGGGCGAGAAAAACACGTTTGGGGTGACAAATACGCGGTTTTGCTGAAGAAAAAAAATTTTGGCCCAAAAAACTGAAAAATGGCCATTTTTGCTGAAACCCCCACTTTTTGCTCATGAAAATACCTCACGAGATAAAAACGAAACTTTTTGGCGAAAAAAATTTGGGTTTTGGCTGAGAAAAGGTGCTTTTTCGTCAAAAAAAACCGTTTTTTGCTGAGAAAATTCGAAATTTGCTGAGAATTTTCTCTTGGTGGAAACACGACGTTTTCACTGCTAAAACCTCACTTTGGGCGAGAAAAACACGTTTGGGGTGACAAATACGCGGTTTTGCTGAAGAAAAAAAAATTTGGCCCAAAAAACTGAAAAATGGCCATTTTGGCCCTCAAAACGAGGTTTTTCGCTGATGGCATGGCTGTTTTGCTGAAACCCCCACTTTTTGCTCATGAAAATACCTCACGAGATAAAAACGAAACTTTTTGGCGAAAAAAATTTGGGTTTTGGCTGAGAAAAGGTGCTTTTTCGTCAAAAAAACCGTTTTTTGCTGAGAAAATTCGAAATTTGCTGAGAATTTTCTCTTGGTGGAAACACGACGTTTTCACTGCTAAAACCTCACTTTGGGCGAGAAAAACACGTTTGGGGTGACAAATACGCGGTTTTGCTGAAGAAAAAAAATTTTGGCCCAAAAAACTGAAAAATGGCCATTTTGGCCCTCAAAACGAGGTTTTTCGCTGATGGCATGGCTGTTTTGCAGAAACCCCCACTTTTTGCTCATGAAAATACCTCACGAGATAAAAACGAAACTTTTTGGCGAAAAAAATGTGGGTTTTGGCTGAGAAAAGGTGCTTTTTCGTCAAAAAAACCGTTTTTTGCTGAGAAAATTCGAAATTTGCTGAGAATTTTCTCTTGGTGGAAACACGACGTTTTCACTGCTAAAACCTCACTTTGGGCGAGAAAAACACGTTTGGGGTGACAAATACGCGGTTTTGCTGAAGAAAAAAAATTTTGGCCCAAAAAACTGAAAAATGGCCATTTTGGCCCTCAAAACGAGGTTTTTCGCTGATGGCATGGCTGTTTTGCTGAAACCCCCACTTTTTGCTCATGAAAATACCTCACGAGATAAAAACGAAACTTTTTGGCGAAAAAAATTTGGGTTTTGGCTGAGAAAAGGTGCTTTTTCGTCAAAAAAACCGTTTTTTTGCTGAGAAAATTCGAAATTTGCTGAGAATTTTCTCTTGGTGGAAACACGACGTTTTCACTGCTAAAACCTCACTTTGGGCGAGAAAAACACGTTTTGGGTGACAAATACGCGGTTTTGCTGAAGAAAAAAAATTTTGGCCCAAAAAACTGAAAAATGGCCATTTTGGCCCTCAAAACGAGGTTTTTCGCTGATGGCATGGCTGTTTTGCTGAAACCCCCACTTTTTTGCTCATGAAAATACCTCATGAGATAAAAACGAAACTTTTTGGCGAAAAAAAATTTGGGTTTTGGCTGAGAAAAGGTGCTTTTTCGTCAAAAAAACCGTTTTTTGCTGAGAAAATTCGAAATTTGCTGAGAATTTTCTCTTGGTGGAAACACGACGTTTTCACTGCTAAAACCTCACTTTGGGCGAGAAAAACACGTTTGGGGTGACAAATACGCGGTTTTGCTGAAGAAAAAAAATTTTGGCCCAAAAAACTGAAAAATGGCCATTTTTGCTGAAACCCCCACTTTTTGCTCATGAAAATACCTCACGAGATAAAAACGAAACTTTTTGGCGAAAAAAATTTGGGTTTTGGCTGAGAAAAGGTGCTTTTTCGTCAAAAAAACCGTTTTTTGCTGAGAAAATTCGAAATTTGCTGAGAATTTTCTCTTGGTGGAAACACGACGTTTTCACTGCTAAAACCTCACTTTGGGCGAGAAAAACACGTTTGGGGTGACAAATACGCGGTTTTGCTGAAGAAAAAAAAATTTGGCCCAAAAAACTGAAAAATGGCCATTTTGGCCCTCAAAACGAGGTTTTTCGCTGATGGCATGGCTGTTTTGCTGAAACCCCCACTTTTTGCTCATGAAAATACCTCACGAGATAAAAACGAAACTTTTTGGCGAAAAAAATTTGGGTTTTGGCTGAGAAAAGGTGCTTTTTCGTCAAAAAAACCGTTTTTTTGCTGAGAAAATTCGAAATTTGCTGAGAATTTTCTCTTGGTGGAAACACGACGTTTTCACTGCTAAAACCTCACTTTGGGCGAGAAAAACACGTTTGGGGTGACAAATACGCGGTTTTGCTGAAGAAAAAAAATTTTGGCCCAAAAAACTGAAAAATGGCCATTTTGGCCCTCAAAACGAGGTTTTTCGCTGATGGCATGGCTGTTTTGCAGAAACCCCCACTTTTTGCTCATGAAAATACCTCACGAGATAAAAACGAAACTTTTTGGCGAAAAAAATGTGGGTTTTGGCTGAGGAAAAGGTGCTTTTTCGTCAAAAAAAACCGTTTTTTGCTGAGAAAATTCGAAATTTGCTGAGAATTTTCTCTTGGTGGAAACACGACGTTTTCACTGCTAAAACCTCACTTTGGGCGAGAAAAACACGTTTGGGGTGACAAATACGCGGTTTTGCTGAAGAAAAAAAATTTTGGCCCAAAAAACTGAAAAATGGCCATTTTGGCCCTCAAAACGAGGTTTTTCGCTGATGGCATGGCTGTTTTGCTGAAACCCCCACTTTTTGCTCATGAAAATACCTCACGAGATAAAAACGAAACTTTTTGGCGAAAAAAATTTGGGTTTTGGCTGAGAAAAGGTGCTTTTTCGTCAAAAAAAACCGTTTTTTGCTGAGAAAATTCGAAATTTGCTGAGAATTTTCTCTTGGTGGAAACACGACGTTTTCACTGCTAAAACCTCACTTTGGGCGAGAAAAACACGTTTTGGGTGACAAATACGCGGTTTTGCTGAAGAAAAAAAATTTTGGCCCAAAAAACTGAAAAATGGCCATTTTGGCCCTCAAAACGAGGTTTTTCGCTGATGGCATGGCTGTTTTGCTGAAACCCCCACTTTTTGCTCATGAAAATACCTCATGAGATAAAAACGAAACTTTTTGGCGAAAAAAAATTTGGGTTTTGGCTGAGAAAAGGTGCTTTTTCGTCAAAAAAACCGTTTTTTGCTGAGAAAATTCGAAATTTGCTGAGAATTTTCTCTTGGTGGAAACACGACGTTTTCACTGCTAAAACCTCACTTTGGGCGAGAAAAACACGTTTGGGGTGACAAATACGCGGTTTTGCTGAAGAAAAAAAATTTTGGCCCAAAAAACTGAAAAATGGCCATTTTTGCTGAAACCCCCACTTTTTGCTCATGAAAATACCTCACGAGATAAAAACGAAACTTTTTGGCGAAAAAAATTTGGGTTTTGGCTGAGAAAAGGTGCTTTTTCGTCAAAAAAACCGTTTTTTGCTGAGAAAATTCGAAATTTGCTGAGAATTTGCTCTTGGTGGAAACACGACGTTTTCACTGCTAAAACCTCACTTTGGGCGAGAAAAACACGTTTGGGGTGACAAAACGCGGTTTTGCTGAAGAAAAAAATTTTGGCCCAAAAAACTGAAAAATGGCCATTTTGGCCCTCAAAACGAGGTTTTTCGCTGATGGTATGGATGTTTTGCAGAAACCCCCACTTTTTGCTCATGAAAATACCTCACGAGATAAAAACGAAACTTTTTGGCGAAAAAAATTTGGGTTTTGGCTGAGAAAAGGTGCTTTTTCGTCAAAAAAACCGTTTTTTGCTGAGAAAATTCGAAATTTGCTGAGAATTTTCTCTTGGTGGAAACACGACGTTTTCACTGCTAAAACCACACTTTGGGCGAGAAAAACACGTTTGGGGTGACAAATACGCGGTTTTGCTGAAGAAAAAAAATTTTGGCCCAAAAAACTGAAAAATGGCCATTTTGGCCCTCAAAACGAGGTTTTTCGCTGATGGTATGGATGTTTTGCAGAAACCCCCACTTTTTGCTCATGAAAATACCTCACGAGATAAAAACGAAACTTTTTGGCGAAAAAAATTTGGGTTTTGGCTGAGAAAAGGTGCTTTTTCGTCAAAAAAAACCGTTTTTTGCTGAGAAAATTCGAAATTTGCTGAGAATTTTCTCTTGGTGGAAACACGACGTTTTCACTGCTAAAACCTCACTTTGGGCGAGAAAAACACGTTTGGGGTGACAAATACGCGGTTTTGCTGAAGAAAAAAAATTTTGGCCCAAAAAACTGAAAAATGGCCATTTTTGCTGAAACCCCCACTTTTTGCTCATGAAAATACCTCACGAGATAAAAACGAAACTTTTTGGCGAAAAAAATTTGGGTTTTGGCTGAGAAAAGGTGCTTTTTCGTCAAAAAAACCGTTTTTTGCTGAGAAAATTCGAAATTTGCTGAGAATTTTCTCTTGGTGGAAACACGACGTTTTCACTGCTAAAACCTCACTTTGGGCGAGAAAAACACGTTTGGGGTGACAAAACGCGGTTTTGCTGAAGAAAAAAATTTTGGCCCAAAAAACTGAAAAATGGCCATTTTGGCCCTCAAAACGAGGTTTTTCGCTGATGGTATGGATGTTTTGCAGAAACCCCCACTTTTTGCTCATGAAAATACCTCACGAGATAAAAACGAAACTTTTTGGCGAAAAAAATTTGGGTTTTGGCTGAGAAAAGGTGCTTTTTCGTCAAAAAAAACCGTTTTTTGCTGAGAAAATTCGAAATTTGCTGAGAATTTTCTCTTGGTGGAAACACGACGTTTTCACTGCTAAAACCTCACTTTGGGCGAGAAAAACACGTTTGGGGTGACAAATACGCGGTTTTGCTGAAGAAAAAAAATTTTGGCCCAAAAAACTGAAAAATGGCCATTTTGGCCCTCAAAACGAGGTTTTTCGCTGATGGTATGGATGTTTTGCAGAAACCCCCACTTTTTGCTCATGAAAATACCTCACGAGATAAAAACGAAACTTTTTGGCGAAAAAAATTTGGGTTTTGGCTGAGAAAAGGTGCTTTTTCGTCAAAAAAAACCGTTTTTTGCTGAGAAAATTCGAAATTTGCTGAGAATTTTCTCTTGGTGGAAACACGACGTTTTCACTGCTAAAACCTCACTTTGGGCGAGAAAAACACGTTTGGGGTGACAAATACGCGGTTTTGCTGAAGAAAAAAAATTTTGGCCCAAAGTAGTAGTGTTAGCACCGCACGATCCGGATTTTTGATGGGCTTTTGATGGGCCGGTTGATGGGCCCATTGTTTCATTGATGGGCCCATTGTTTATGTGTTGTCATGGTTACTCAGTGACGTAATAGATTCGTTAACTATTCATGAATGTACTATTGTTGGACAAGTCTTTTGTTGTGGGATTCGATTTATAGATCGCGGCGATTTTAAATTTTTTATCGAACTCTGAAACTTAACCAAGCAAGTCAGCAAGCGAAAACTATAGACTACGAGATGACAAGAATACCAATATCTGGAAACACTATTTGGGTCGATGAAGTCGATTTATTTGAAAGAGATCGCTTGTACTTGTTAATTTCAAATATATTCCATTTGGTGTACGCGGATAAATGTGTGGAACCTATCTATGCTGAGAAAATGAGACAGTGCTATGGCTGCGAAACGAACCATCCAAGCCAAAGACAACACGATTGTTTGATGTTGAGCGAAGAGGAATCCTGGAATTTATTTTATGACGATGCCAAACACGCTGTCGAAGTAGAAGAAGTATGGAAACAGGTCCTCGGTGTATGCTACATGATGAATATTCCGCTTCATTGCTCCTGGAAAACTTATCTTACCGACCTTTACAAACTTCCATGGACTACAGTGTATCTGCTGCGCCGTCAACTTCTTCATTTTGATAACCAACTCAGTACTGTTGAAAAAGTTCAAATCATTCTATCTAACGAAGTCAATGAAGTTAAAACACAGGTTCCAATACACTGTCCTGAAGAGTTTCTAAGGAAAGAAGTAGAACCAATGGAACTCGATGTAAAATTGTATAGTATGAATATGTAATAAGTCATGAATATTTACACCATTTGTATACTTAAAACCATTAAAGTCTTTTATACTTCATCATAGTCTTTCTAACCTTTGTATGATGAACATGGGGTCTTTTTGCTCAACTTTTAAGAGAGTCTATTTCAAGATACTAAGGGTAATGGCTCTCAAGATTGGTTTCACCGTAAACTGGGCTTACATGGTACGAGAATTCAATCGAGATATCACTTCTAAAAACAGAGTTCAAGCTCTGATGCTTCTTTTCTCTCAAGTCAATACAAAGTACCACATGGGAAGATTACTTGCTTGTCTACGATTTGCAGAGGAACTAGGACTCACCGAGCGGGAATGGGAGCAATTGTTTCAGTACCTCTTTTAATGCAACACACTCTCAATTTTGATCATTTCTACCTTGCCCTCCTGCTGTACGGTAGTTGTTATTAAGTATGGGTTGTTTTCCACCATCTTATCAAATTGGTTTAGAACGAGTATTCAACAGAGTTCGGTGTATATTGGCCTGCTGTGGTGGTCATATCATAGTGGAAAACTCTGAATTTACCGATGGAAGACGCGCTCGAGAAAATCTACTACAACCTAGAAAACGGAGCAAGTTTTTCGGGTGTGGATGCCCTTTCCCGTGCTTTAAAAGAAAAAGGGTTCAAGAAAGTGACGCATGAACAAGTCGAGGACTGGCTCAAGAAACAAGAAACGTATTCTGTTCATAAACCTGTGCGCCATCATTTCCCTAGAAACAGAGTGATTGTGAGCGGGAAAGATGATCAATTTCAAGCCGATTTGGTAGATTTGAGTTCTTTGAGTCGATTCAACAAAGGTTATAAGTATTGGTTAACATGTATTGATGTCTTGAGTAAATATGGATGGGCCATTCCTTTGAAAACCAAAACAGGAAGAGAAATAACAGACGCCTTTGCCAAGATTTTGAAATCTGGAAGAAAACCAAAGAAGTTACAGACTGATAAAGGAACTGAATTTTTGAACAGTATTTTTCAAAAATATCTGAAAGACCAAGGCATACATTTTTTCACTACCCACTCGGAAACGAAATGTGGGGGTGTAGAACGCTTCAATCGAACCATTAAGACCAAGCTCTACAAGTATTTTACCTACAACAATACTCACCAATACCTTGACATTCTCCCTGACCTGCTCAAGTCGTACAACCACTCATTTCACCGTAGTATCCGAATGAAACCCATAGATGTCACGAAAAAGAATGAAGGAGCAGTATGGCATACCTTGTATGGAAAGTCCTTTTCAGCACCTGTACGTTTTAATTTTAAATTGGGTGATCAAGTGCGAATCAGTAAGGCTAAGAAAATTTTTGACAAAGGATATAAAGCCAACTGGAGTATCGAGATATTCACAGTCACAGAACGACTCCCTAGACGACCTCCTGTCTACCGTCTCAAGGATCAACAGGGAGAGATGATTGAAGGTGTTTTTTATGAACCAGAACTTCAAGAAGTAGAAAAAGAAGATGATGTTTACCAGATCGAGAAGGTTTTAAAACGACGCAAGCTCAAGGGTGGGGTCCCTGAGGTGTTTGTAAAATGGAGAGGGTACCCAGATAAATTTAATTCCTGGGTTCCAGCTACTGAAGTTCAGAAATTGTAATCACTTTGAAAACCAATAAAAATTCATTAAACGTATCAGTTGTCTGTGTGTGTATAAATACTAAAGCATTACATTTGCGCGTTCATATCACTTCAACTATCGATATGGAGAACGCACAGTTTTATCTCTGGCTTCCTTCCAACAGCAGCATGGATGTTTTTCCTTCTAATACCTTATCAGAATTTCGAGTTCGCCTACCTCAATCCATTACCCTCACCGATGAATGGGAGGTGGCCTTGACTGAAATTCATTACCCTCATAGCTGGAATAATGTACATGGAAAATTTTGGAATCGATTCTACATTAAGAAAGACAATGCTGTAAAAGAATATACCCTACCACCTGGGCATTACTCATCTGTGGAGAGTATTATAAACAAAATGAACCATCTTATCAATCAATCTCAGTATAAAGATAAAGTGAAGTTTTCTTATGAGAAACTGAATCGGAAAATGAGTATTCAACTACGAGACAACTGTACGGTGTTTTTCTCCGATATTGGTTTTATGCTGGGATTCAACAAAGAGGACTTGATAACAAAGACTACCACAGCTCCAAGAGAAGTGGATCTAGACCTAGGTTTCCATAACCTCTATGTGTACTGTGATATAGTTCAGTCCCAATTTGTCGGAGATTCGCATGTACCCCTGCTGAGAATCGTACCTGTGGAAGGAAGAGATGGTGAACGAGTTAGCAAAATATATTTGAGCCCGCAGTATCTACCGGTCAGCCGGAAACAGTTTGAGAGTATTGAGGTAAATATTAAGCGCGACACAGGAGAAAAGGTTTCATTTGAAGCTGGAAGAGTCTTGTTAACACTTCACCTCCGTAGAAGCTCACCATACTTCCATTGATAACAGAAAAGATGCCTCATCCACGTTCTGATTATTACAAGAATTATTATCTTCAGCAAGCTCAGCAGAAAGGTGGAAACCTTCCCGCATTTCATGGAGGCGCTGTGCAGCACGGTTACGGATTAGGTTCTATACTTAGAGGTCTTTATCGCTGGGCTGTACCTCATTTGTCGTCTGGTATGAAAACTGTAGGTCGTGAAGCCATAAAAGGTGGACTTGACGTAGCTCAAGATGTTTTACATGGGAACAATTTGAAAGATTCTACAGTGAAAAGAGCAAGAGAAACAGGAAAGAGATTAATAAATTCCCAGAATACCTCGGGAGCGCAAACAGGTGGAGGTAGAAAAAGAAAGACTAAAGCTAAAACGGTCAGTTCATCACCAGCCAAGAAGCAGAGAACATCAAAAGCGAAAAAGTCTCCTTACAACTTCTTTTAAAGATAATGGCCCACCCTACTAGATCTCACGAATGTGGTAAATCGGAGTTAGATTTATTTCTAGCTCCTAGCGTTCAAACTAACATCGAGCGCGGACAATGGATTGAATATTTTCCCGTCTCCAACATTACTGATTCTGGACCCATCGAATTTAACGTATCGGGTAGTGGTGATGAGTTTACAGATTTAAGACAAGCTTGGTTGTATAACAAAGTGAAGATTACCAGGGGTGATGGAACCGATCTAGCCGATGGTGCTAAAGTAGGACCAGTAAATCTCTTACAGCAGGCCATGTTCAGTCAAGTGGATTTAACTATCAATGATAAATTGATATCAACTTCTTCCAATACGAATCCTTACCGAGCTATGATCACTACCCTTATGACCTACGGGTCTGATGCTAAGAACTCCCAGCTTGGAGCTGAGCTCTTTGTAAAAGATACACCAGGAAAAATGGATGCTGTGGATCCTTTAGCCCTAGCTGCTAATCGAAATCATGGTTTACATGCTCGATACGACTACATCAAGGAGAGTTCTGCATTTGAACTCATGGGACCCTTACATCTGGATCTATTTTGTCAAGATCGCTTGCTGCTCAATGGTGTTACGTTACGTATCAGGATGAACCGAAGCAAGAACAACTTTTGTCTTGTATCAGCGGATGATGATGCCAATTATAAGCTGGTTATCTTACAATCCACTCTGTACATTCGTAAAGTGAAAATTTACGATGACCCCTTTCTAGGTATTGCAGCTGCTTTGGAACATGCTCCAGCTCTCTACCCCATTCGAAGAGTAGAATGCAAAGCCATGTCTATTTCTACAGGTCAAATGTCCTTCTCTCCAGACGATGTCTTCTTGGGGTCTATTCCTAAACGTATTATTCTAGGACTGGTAGAAAACACAGCCTTCAATGGATCCTTCACGAGAAATCCTTTTAATTTTCAACACTTCAAAGCTACTCAAGTTGGTGTCTACGTCAACGGTGAAAGTTATCCTGTGAAGGCCTTGCAACTGAATTTTGAACAAAACCTGTACCTCCCTGGCTACATGAGCTTGTTTTCTGGTACAGGAAGTCTGTTTCATAACCAAGGCAACCAGATTAGTCGCCAGGACTACCCCAATGGATATGCTCTGTTTGCCTTTGATCTGAGCCCCGACCTTGCAGCTGGACCTCATATTTCTACTATAAAACAAGGCAACCTACGTATCGGTATTCAGTTTGCCGAACCGCTACCCGTGACAGTCAACTGTATCATCTACGCAGAGTTTGATTCTTTGATCGAGATTGATGAAAATCGAAACGTCACTTTTAACTGGTCTAGTTAAATATGAACACAAAGCAGATTGCCGCAGTTTTAAAGAGGGATCCTTACACCAAACAATTTTTTCAAGGAGTTTTCCCTTCAGATCAACTCCCGAATAAGATCAAACATTACCCAGCAGCCTTTGTGGCCAACGTGGACCCCAAAGGACGTCCTGGTTCTCACTGGTGTGCTTTTTATTTTACTCACGATCAACAAGGAGAATTTTTTGATTCCTATGGTTTGAAGCCACAAGATTACAGCCAACACTTTCTCGATTTTTTAGAAATACATTGTCATCAATGGACTTATAATCATCAAGATCTTCAAAGTCTAACGTCTAATGTGTGTGGACATTATTGTTTGTACTATATAATCAATCGTTGTCGTAACGTATCGATGAAAGCTATTGTGAATCGATTTAGTAAAAGTACTAGAAAAAATGATAGCTTGGTGTATTATTTTATCACGAAATATTTCAGTCACTTATTTAGGTATCTTAGAAAAAAACTTGTAAACCATCAAAGTTCTAGAGAGAAACAATAAAAACAATGTATTGGAGTAGTAAACTTGTACTTTATTTTATTTCACACTGCAGGTACACATACAAAAAAATAAAAACAGTTAAGGAGTAAAATTAAGCCATCTTTGACGCATTTGTTTCTTGTGGTTTCGCGTTGCACTTCGTATAGGACCTTTTGTGGTGGTATTTCTCCCCGAGGGGGGTGGGGTAGGTGTGATCCATTGGTCATCCTGATCGTTTTGCACTTCGTGTGGGTTGGGTCTTGCTTTGAAGTCTCTCAGAGCATGTCGTCGTCTTTCATTTCGGACCAGATCTTCAGGGGCATTCATCTTGGCGAGTCCTCTTGCAAACATCTCCCAACCAAGGGGATCAAATCCTTTACGAGCGCGTAAAAAATCCCCAACTAAATCCCCAACGTGTGATCCAGCCAAGGGTGCGTTTTCATAAATCAACTGTCCACTACGATCCCATCTCATGATATCGGGGTGTTCTCGAATCTTGTCGATTAAGAGTTTTCCCCTACCTTTAAGGGTCTTGGGCAAACCACGCAAAATATCTCTTTCGATTTTATCTACTTCGTCTTGTGTTTGTGGTTTTGGTTGGTCTGATGTCGGTTCGGTCTCTTTGTTTTCTACTTCTTGTTCTTTAGTTTCAATATTTGATGTCGGGTCAAGTTTTATCTTCAAGGGATGATCTTTGCGTTGATTGTAATACGTTAAGTAATTTTGAAAATTCTGTACATAATTACGAACTTTTTCTTCATCCGTCAAATCATTACTTTTCAAGACACCTTGTATGTCATGGTCCAAACCATTAAGTCTTGAAGTCAACGGTGTTGTGTTCACTTTTTGTCGTTGATGTAATCTCTCTAAAGTCTGTTCAGGCACCAGGACCATCTTTCTTGCATGATTCATTTCAAGAATTGTTCTAAAACCGCTAGAGCTGGTGGAAGTAATATGGATAGAAAATTACCTCCTTTCTGCACTAGAATCCTTCGCTTCTGTGTTAAGGGTACTTCTTTATCCACCAGTTTCAATAAAGGATTCTTAAACTTGGCCAATTTACTTTTTTGTTTTGGAGTGATAGGTACTGTAGATTTTAAGACGTTGTGGACACACTCACAAAGGGAATGAATTAAAGGATCGTCTGCTTCTTTCAATATAGCTTTCACCTGGTTGGGTTTGCTAGAGGACAGTACCTTCAGGTGATGGTAGCTGTTCCTCGCACGACGACTCATGGTCAACTAAATAAAGTCACTTGAGTTTAGATATTTTAAACCTTTTTGACGTAAGCATACTGTGTTTCATCAGGAAAGACATTGGTTCTCAATCGAAAATCCTCTGGGGTCTGAGGCTTGAGATCACAGAATAAGTACCCATGAGGCCTTGTGGTGGCATCATTGAAAGCTTCTTGCATGTATTTGACGTGACCAGGATGCATTTGCTTAGCTAAATGGTTGACCTGACTGCTATCTCTGGGTGATTTGAACAACACCATGTAGTGAGCATTCAAGCTGATGTTTCTCAATTCTTTACCTTGATGGAATATGTTTTGCAAGATAAAAATACAGGACAGATTCTTGTGGTGACAGCCTTTTGTAAAAATATTGGTCAAACGTTTATCATTACTCACTTCATTCATCAAATCATCTATGATAACTAAATTCCGAACAGAAGGATCAATTTGGGATTCCAAGTCATTCGGTAATCCTTCGATGAAGTTTATATTTGGGATAGTTTGCATCATTTCTTCATAAGCTGGTTGTTCCATCCCATAACACCATAGGATATTTTCGGGTGGTCCATCGATCATTGATTCAGCATTTTCTAATAGTTTTTTAACAAACTGTGTTTTCCCACAACACGTTGGGCCAGCTACGAGAGCACCAAAAGGATGTATAAGTCTTGGGTCCATCACGATAAATGAATCAAAAAGCCTAATCCAGTCTGTTTTATTTCTTAGAAGGAATAATCCAGTACTCACACTTTGGTGTATTATAATCTCGAACGACTTTACTTGTTTGTAATTTTGCTTCTTGCAAATAAGGTTTTCTTTTTTCTTTTGATAAATCATGAACTTGCGCTAGATGATTGGATAATTTCACCAGATACTTTGACCCACAATTTATTATAGGACAATCCTTACAATAACGTTTTGGCATGTTGACTGAGCAAAAGCTAATACGCGACTAAACCTTATTGCTATTTTTACTCACATTTATCTTAAATTCAAGGGACAAAAGGTGACAAAAGGTGACAGCAGGGACTTTTAAAGAGAGACATGTTCACTACCAAAACATATTTATTTAAAATCTTTGTATATTTGTAAGTACAATCATATAAGCACGTTACACTAAGAAAAAAAAAATTAGAATAATTATCTTATACTATTTACATCACTTCATTTGTTTTATTCTAAGATGATGAAGTATTAAATATTATATACAGTTTTGAAGACACTAAATATCTAGAGGAAGGGTGGTTACTCCATCCTCCAACACTTTCCTCTTAGGGTAAAAGTATGAAAAACCAGCCCGCTCTTGAGTATACGTATGCATTCTATTGTTAATCACTCTAAATCCCCTGTTAACTCCTGAAGCAGATTGCTTTGTTAACAACACGTTTAAATATTTTTCCTTGTTAATGTCATTTGTCTTCTTATTCACCCCTTTACAGCTAAACTTATCATAAACCCCAAAGCAATAGTATGTCTTGGAACATAACCCAATGATTCCCTCCCCCTCGAATTCAGTCTTAAACAAACCCGGTGTTCTCTTATCGTAAGCACGGTGTTCCGACGTATCGGTACGCGGAAACCAGTTAGCTTTGTCGGATTCGAATTCCGCTCGCAATTCAGGCTTCACTAAATTTTCCACGCTCTCTCCAGAAATAGCAATGTATGCTGAATCAGTATCCATCTCACAATACTGAAAATCACTTCGATCTAAATATTTATCTAAGAAATCATAATAAAATTCTAGCATACGTAATTTCGCGTATTGATAAACAAAAAAACCGATTTGCATGGGAAGATTTAAATTGATCCGTTTCTTCGCAGACTGAACTTCATATGTGTCTTCATCTATGGGGTCCAGTTGACGAAAAAACTTGGAGTTTATCTGTCTGGACACCTCTGTGTCATCACAAAACTTGACTTCCCTGTGTTTCATCTGGTTTGTGATGGTTTTGCCATAACTAGAATTTCCAACCTGAAAAAATTATAAAACAAAATTAATCACCCGTATTATGTAAATTCGTGAAGTATCAACAACTTACCAATTTCATCGTATCTGCAATGATAGCCTTACTGGGATCAGCATCCCCAGCTCTTCTCGCATTAGACACGGCATTACCAAAAGGTTTGAAACAAGGATCAGGAGTGAACTCAACCACTTGGTAGATCTTTGTTACTTCTAACCCATGCTCCAAGTACCACTTCAATAACGGAGTGGCAAGTAGAATTTTCTCTCCCTTCAGACTCCCAATCAAACTTCGTCGTGGCTGCGGCATGATGTCATGGTCTTCGGCAAACTGTTTCATGTGGTCCCCAATATCTTCTCTAGATATTTCTGTGTTTTTGAAGATGGGGCACATTTCTCCAAACTTCTCCTTCAAAGACTCTGGAACTCTGATATCGCATTCCACCACTCCAAATAAAGAACCGTTC
Organism: Anthopleura sola; assembly: GCA_023349425.1. Classification (NCBI taxonomy): domain Eukaryota; kingdom Metazoa; phylum Cnidaria; class Anthozoa; order Actiniaria; family Actiniidae; genus Anthopleura; species Anthopleura sola. The sequence goes on along the minus strand of JALHLI010000186.1, from coordinate 9,220 downwards.
AAAACAGATTCTAAAATCTGTCGTTCATTGAGGGCCCAACAATGGTCCAGGGGACGTTTGAATTCAGAGTATAAGAATCTTCGAAGGAGAGGATTCGTCTTCTTCATTCTTCGCCACTCGCACTCCCACAGTTCTACCACTCGATAACCCTCGTTTTGAATGTACTCGGTGTTCGCTCTCGTCTCTTCTCTCAACTCGGCCATGGACTTATTCCTTACTTTATTGAACAACTTCCCATCGTTTAAATGGCAGTTGTCTCCATGCCAAAAACAGCCTAATAGATAAATAAAAATTTGAAAATAAAAAAAGATGAAAAAGATTTGAAAAAAAAAAAAAAAAAAATGAAAATTTTTTGGAAATTTTAGAAATATAGAAATTTTAACTTACCGTGAAATTGGAACACGGTCTGACTTTCACTGTGGAATCCATCTACGGGAAGCTTTCGAGTCCCAATTCGCTTCTCAGTGTTATTTAGTTGATGCCTAATCTTGATTCCCCGTTCATGGGCTTCCCAAGCGATCCACTCATCTGCCATTCTTCTCGAATGCTCGGGTTTGAAGTGGGTTTCAGCACGTCTCCGTGTGTAAGACCCTGCGGGCATATCTTGCATGATAGCCCACAAGTACAAGGCATTGGCATCATACCCGAGAACTTTCTGACAAGGTTTGGGTTCGATTCCCTTCTTCAACATCTCTACTTCACGAATCTTAGTTTTCCCTGCTTCATGGTAGCGATGAAAAATAATCGATGGACCACCCGTGTTATTCTCTTTGAACAGATCATACAAATCTTTGTTTTTTTGGTTGAACAAAGAAAAGTACGTCTGTTCATCGGGAAAGCTAAATAAATATTTCAAGGTGAGTCCGGGGACCGAAACTCCGTCTTTGAACATATCTATTTCTCTTTCTCGCCAAAAGTCCATCATTTTTTTCACTGCTTCCACAAACGGTTCAACATCAAGATCGTTGTACCATACTAAAAAGTCTCGGAATGTTTGCATACCTTGTTCGTCCCATACACGTTGACAATACTGATACTCTTCAACCGAGATGTTCTTATTGGTCAAGGATGAGTAGAACGCTTGGTGTGGAGGAAGGTTTGGATGCTCGAGTTTGGTGATACTGTCTACCCATTCGTACGGAAAGAATCCTAGAAAGAAATAAAGAAAGTAATGTCACCAATAGAGAAAAAAAATATTTTTAAAGAATATTTAAAATAGACAACCAACCTTTAGTAGCCGGACACTCGTATGCTTTCAGGAACTGGGCATAACTGAACCCGGGTGCCAAGTAGTTGGTAATATCCAGGAACTTGAGGTGTTCAGTCTTAAGGCACATGTGATTATTGTTGCGCTTTATGGTAAACTTGATGGCTTCATTCTTAACCAAGTATGGGAGAAGAAACTCTTTCACGGCGTTCAGGTCGTACTTCCCCGAGTTGAATCCCAAGACAGGCATCTCTTTTAAATAGTCTTCCAGCTTAGCCTAACAACAAATAAAATAATTAGGATAAGTATTTATAATGATACTAGATACGCTATTTCTTAAATTTACGCTTATAGAATCCTATAAACAAGTATTTCATAAATTACCTTCAATTTGACTAGTGGGTGTTTTTTCTTGTCTTTTTTTTTTTCTGGAGCTTCTCTTTCTATCCAAACTGGCTCTCCAAGTTCTTTACCCAGCGCTCGGTAGAAATTTAAATCTTGTTCCTCGCTCTCACTTTCATCATCAATAAAACCTCGATCTTCTTCATTTTCACTCTCTATAGCTTCTTCGTCTTCATCATCTGAGTCAAGTACATCTCTACTGTTTTCACCCGCTTCTTCCAGTCCTACCAGTAAATCCACCATTTCTTGATCGTTACTACCATCAACTTCAGTTTCTCCAATTTTTTCATCGATGGCGGTGAAGAAAACTTCAAAGTCGTTCAATAACAAACGATAACTCTCATGACTTATATCCACTAAGTACTCTACAAAGTCTTTTAACAAATCATGAGAGTCACCGGTTGTTATAAAACACTTGGGACTAGTAAACCCAGGGACGTTTGAGCAGATACTTGCACTCAGCGGGACGTGCTTATTCTCCCAGGTCAGTTTCGTAGTGTTGTCAGGCAGGTTTTCTGTGTTGAACATACACTCGAAGTCGTAGGTGGCGAAGTGTGGAAAATAGCGTAACTCATCAGGGATCTCTATTCCTTCATCAGCCAGTTGGTCAAAGATAGTTGGTGGAACCGTATACCCACCCCCAGGAAATTTTAATCGGGTCTTAGCTTCACATTTCATCTCGTGGCGGTGCATCATCCCAGCATGTTTCCAGTACTTCCCACATCTCGAGCACTGGTAGGACTTGGAATATCGGGCAAGACTCTTGATGTAAGAGAAGTGGTTCTTGTAGAGGTTCAAGTACATGGTGTTTGCATGATGGCAGAGAGAGCGGCGAACAAGACAAGCTGTAATTTCCGGTCTTTCTTCCTCATCCTCTTCATCAGTCTCAGGTTTCTCCAAGGAGTAGACCATGATGTTGACTTGAAATAACTTTTCCAGGTCAGGAAGGTTTTTCAGCTGGATTCCCTGGAATCTGCGGGTAGGGTAGGAAGCACGAAATCTAAAAGAAGAAAAAATAAAATTCTTTATGAGTTTGATAATAAAGTGTTTTCTAAAATGTTTGGGAATAATATTAACTAATAAAAGATGCACGTCTTTTAACAAGGATAGATTAAGATACATTACTAACCTTTCGAAATAATGATTCGTATCCATCTCCAGATTCTTTGTGTGGCATCCATTATGGATGGCCAAACACCGGAAGAAGCATAGGTTGTCTTTATAGGGTTTACTAGTATTACTATCGCATTCTAAACCAACAATGGCTTTGTTGTTGAGAATGTAAGGTGGTAAGAGCAAAGAACGACCAATGGGGTGGTCACGGAGTTTGGTCACATAGAAGCACACATTCGTCACCCAGCTGACGACCCATTTACTGTTTGGTCTTTTTTGACGTATCCATTCCAAGATGTCCAGATTCCTCAAAGCTTCGTACACTTTTTCCAGGTCTTGGGCATTCGAGATCAGGAACGGCTCTTCAAAGAGTCGGGTGTTGTTGTGACTTGGGTGATAATATTGAAGTTCACCGGTCTCATTGTTCCGGAGAACAAAACCAAAAGAAACATTCAACCGGAACACGGTAGTCTGGTCCAGGAATATGCGCTGTACTTGTTGGATTAGGTCTTCAGTATTGAGTCTTTTAATTCTGAAGTTATACCAATCTTGAACTTTATTTCTTCGGCTGAATCTTGTTCGAAGTTGGCGCCAGTGTTTCTTGTAAATTTCTCGCGTCGCTTCATCCAGATTTAAGACCAAAGTGGGTGGGATAGTCGGTGGATCAACTAGCCAATTAGTTGATTGTTGTTGTTCGCTAATACCTCAAAGGAAACAAAGAGAAAGTTTGTTTACAATTTTCTTAAACAGTTATTGAAGCACAGCTGGTGTTATTAAACTATGATGAAATATACCTTCTTCAGAAACATTCTTTTTCTGTTTCTTGTTAGCTTTCTTCTGTGGAGAGTCGTTCTTTCTCTTCGTTCCACTGGTAGATGGTTTGGGATGTGTAGTATCCATGTGTACACGCAGTGAATTTACATTATTGAATTTCTCATGGCATTCACCACAAGAAAATTCCCGTTCCACCCCACGGTATTGATGTGTCTTTTCGTGACGCTTCATGTTCGCTTTGGTGTTGAACTTTTTTCCACAGGTCGAACACTCGAAGAATATATCTTTGTTGTGGATATTCTTATGGCGTCTTAAATGGTACATCCGCTTGTAGGATTTTCCACACACTTCGCACTGAAGTTTTTTGGGAGGGGTCTATAAAGAAAGAAAAGAAAAAAAAAAAAAAAGATTAATAAATGAATGAAGCACATCCTAGTTTAAGATCAATAAAGAGTGATTCATATGTTAGTAAAAAGTTTACCTTTGTGCCTTCCCCAGTCTGGATATCTTCCAAAGGAATTTCTTCAATGTTTTCTTCTTCAAAATCTGCAGTTGCCTATAAAATAAGGAATAGATTTATGAAAAATTGAATAGACAATAGGTAGTTAAGAAATGAAAATAGAACTACTAATGAACACCCAAGCCAAGCTTACCTCAACAGATTCTTCTAAAAAGTCAATAGGCCCCCAATCTTCCAACATCTCTGGTGGAATACAAACACTTTCCTAAAGAAATAAAACAAATTTTCGTTAAGTGAAGAACAAAAGTAATAATATATAGTGGGATAAAATAAAACTTACCAACTCTTTTTCCCAATCGTTCCAAGGTTCAAGGATTTCTGAAGGAATATCAAAATCTTCCACAGGGGGTGTTCCCTAAATGCGTATAAAAAAATAACAATTAACCACATGGAAAAATATAACTACTCAATAAACCCGCATGGAGGTATTCAATAAATCCAAATGGACAGCTATAACTATTGTTGAAAATATGGTATAAATAGGAGAAAGTTAACTGGATTAGCTATAACTAAATCAAAAATGGAAGAACTAAAAATGAAAAAGCTGGAGAAGGAAGAGATTATCCTAGAGTTTGATGGTGAAGACCATATTAGAGAAAATCACATACTGGATCGAGCAGGAAAAAGTACATTCTCCCTAAAAGAGGAAGAGGTGTTCCGGTTAGTGCGGGAAACCGTAAGAAACGTAATGAAAAATCCCCAATGGGTGAAAGTTAGAGGCGGCGATTTTGGATTTAAGGATACGTTCGAAATAGAACGGGATTTCAAACAAGTGATAGGAACAACAATGGGAAGAGCAGAAGTTTCAAGAATCAAGATCATAGTAAGAGGTTATGTGGTAGTTACCGCATACCCTATAAACAACGAGGGGGCTTATATAATAAGACCAAATTGGCCACCGGCTAAAATCAAGTAAATTATCATATGGTAAAAGAAACAAAAAAAAAACGGTTCTTTTAAGAACCACCCAATTTACAAAAGTCATGATCCTATATGCTTTGAGATCTGATAAGAATTCCTTATAGATAAATAATAAAAGTTTTAAAAACTTACGGTTTTTTCGTTATCGGGAAAAACAGTTTTGAAAAAGGCGTCCTGGTCAAAACTCTCCTCCAATTCTAGTTCGGGGATAGTGCCCTCAGATAACAAATTATCTAAGTCAAACGAATTCCGTTCCAACAAATCAAAGGAGGCAAGTTGAGACGCGGTCCATTCACCAAACTAATAAAAAGATAGAAACATGAAATTAAATTCTGATTCTTAAAATTTTAAGACATAAAGTTATAAACAACATCCATACACAAAATAGCATACTTACCAGAGTGAAATCAAAGTCTGAGGTATCGAAGTAAAATTCCGCCATGATAGATAAAAGTATCTTGAGTTGAAATAACTAGTTCACAGTTCAAGCGGGTTAGCGTAAAATGACTAAGGACGCTTAACCTCGGTGTATACTAACGTTTAGTTATTGTTTTAGAATATAATGGATGACGTGGTTTGCAATTGTTAAACTAAAGACAAGTTCAAACAGGAGAAAGCATTCCTTGAATTAATGAGAGTTGAATCTGGAAAATAAATTTATCAGCTGATTTTTGAATAATGAGGTAGAACTTTCATTGTTCAGAGCTTAGTGGTAATTGAACTCTTTGTGTTTGGGACAATACAATTTGGAGTCAATTAGGTTGTAATTCTAGTTAATTATTCGTAAACATAAAAGTTGGTTTGGAAAACTAAAAGACTCAACACATGATTTTGTTTCAACAAGCTTCTTTTTATTTAACAGAAATTAATGGATTAAATATTACATTTTCAAACGGAATGAGTTTAAAACAAACTGAAATTAGTTTAATGGGTACTAGATGCTGGTGTAATGTTCTTAAAACGTTTTTTCTTGGGAGGTTCACTCATTCCATACTCTTGAGGTCTTTTAGAATTTCGTGGTGTTTCCTCGGACACGCTACTCTGCTTGTTGGGTAGATTCGTATCTTGACTTTCCGGTTCTTCCTGTACCAACCGTTTTGCATGATCTCCAGGTTGAGTGGACATGGAGTTAGTATCCGTGATATCTTTGACCATTTCACTTAAGTTACTCAAAACTTTTTCCAATTCTTCAAACTCTTGACCAGTAAGAGCTACTCCTTGTTTTGTAGGTACTTTTACTCTATCAGGAACATCAACGTAGGTTCGGACAACATCAACGTACTTTCGGATGTGAAACTTAATAAATCCGTTGAATTTGTTGACAGTAGCATGATAGCCTCGGGAACCTAACTTGAATAAAGTATTTTTCGTGTTCCTCGGGTAGGTGCACATTTCTAGCACGATTCTGGAAGCAATTCCATTCAAGACCTTGACGATTTTTTTAAGTTCTTCAAACTCTTCGACAGAAAGAGCTACGCCATATTTTGTTGGACACTTTTCCGAGTCAGCAACCTCAGTATACTTTCGAATATGGATTAGAATCTGTCCTTCAAATTCGTTCACGGTAGCGTGATAACCTCGATATCCTAACTTGAATAAAGTAGCCATTGCGTTCTTAAAATTTTGTGTTTTTCTTCAGTTTCAGAGTTCGATAAAAAATTTAAAATCACCGCGATCTATAAATCGAATCCCACAACAAAAGACTTGTCCAACAATAGTACATTCATGAATAGTTAACGAATCTATTACGTCACTGAGTAACCATGACAACACATAAACAATGGGCCCATCAATGAAACAATGGGCCCATCAACCGGCCCATCAAAAGCCCATCAAAAATCCGGATCGTGCGGTGCTAACACTACTACTGCCCAAAAAACTGAAAAATGGCCATTTTTGCTGAAACCCCCACTTTTTGCTCATGAAAATACCTCACGAGATAAAAACGAAACTTTTTGGCGAAAAAAATTTGGGTTTTGGCTGAGAAAAGGTGCTTTTTCGTCAAAAAAAAACCGTTTTTTGCTGAGAAAATTCGAAATTTGCTGAGAATTTTCTCTTGGTGGAAACACGACGTTTTCACTGCTAAAACCTCACTTTGGGCGAGAAAAACACGTTTGGGGTGACAAAACGCGGTTTTGCTGAAGAAAAAAATTTTGGCCCAAAAAACTGAAAAATGGCCATTTTGGCCCTCAAAACGAGGTTTTTCGCTGATGGTATGGATGTTTTGCAGAAACCCCCACTTTTTGCTCATGAAAATACCTCACGAGATAAAAACGAAACTTTTTGGCGAAAAAAATTTGGGTTTTGGCTGAGAAAAGGTGCTTTTTCGTCAAAAAAAAACCGTTTTTTGCTGAGAAAATTCGAAATTTGCTGAGAATTTTCTCTTGGTTAAAACACGACGTTTTCACTGCTAAAACCTCACTTTGGGCGAGAAAAACACGTTTGGGGTGACAAATACGCGGTTTTGCTGAAGAAAAAAAATTTTGGCCCAAAAAACTGAAAAATGGCCATTTTGGCCCTCAAAACGAGGTTTTTCGCTGATGGTATGGATGTTTTGCAGAAACCCCCACTTTTTGCTCATGAAAATACCTCACGAGATAAAAACGAAACTTTTTGGCGAAAAAAATTTGGGTTTTGGCTGAGAAAAGGTGCTTTTTCGTCAAAAAAAACCGTTTTTTTGCTGAGAAAATTCGAAATTTGCTGAGAATTTTCTCTTGGTGGAAACACGACGTTTTCACTGCTAAAACCTCACTTTGGGCGAGAAAAACACGTTTGGGGTGACAAATACGCGGTTTTGCTGAAGAAAAAAAATTTTGGCCCAAAAAACTGAAAAATGGCCATTTTTGCTGAAACCCCCACTTTTTGCTCATGAAAATACCTCACGAGATAAAAACGTAACTTTTTGGCAAAAAAAATTTGGGTTTTGGCTGAGAAAAGGTGCTTTTTCGTCAAAAAAAAACCGTTTTTTGCTGAGAAAATTCGAAATTTGCTGAGAATTTTCTCTTGGTGGAAACACGACGTTTTCACTGCTAAAACCTCACTTTGGGCGAGAAAAACACGTTTGGGGTGACAAATACGCGGTTTTGCTGAAGAAAAAAATGTTGGCCCAAAAAACTGAAAAATGGCCATGTTATCCCTCAAAACGAGGTTTTTCGCTGATGGCATGGCTGTTTTGCTGAAACCCCCACTTTTTGCTCATGAAAATACCTCACGAGATAAAAACGAAACTTTTTGGCGAAAAAAAATTTGGGTTTTCGCTGAGAAAAGGTGCTTTTTCGTCAAAAAAAACCGTTTTTTGCTGAGAAAATTCGAAATTTGCTGAGAATTTTCTCTTGGTGGAAACACGACGTTCTCACTGCTAAAACCTCACTTTGGGCGAGAAAAACACGTTTGGGGTGACAAATACGTGGTTTTGCTGAAGAAAAAAAATTTTGGCCCAAAAAACTGAAAAATGGCCATTTTGGCCCTCAAAACGAGGTTTTTCGCTGATGGCATGGCTGTTTTGCTGAAACCCCCCACTTTTTGCTCATGAAAATACCTCACGAGATAAAAACGAAACTTTTTGGCGAAAAAAATTTGGGTTTTGGCTGAGAAAAGGTGCTTTTTCGTCAAAAAAAAACCGTTTTTTGCTGAGAAAATTCGAAATTTGCTGAGAATTTTCTCTTGGTGGAAACACGACGTTCTCACTGCTAAAACCTCACTTTGGGCGAGAAAAACACGTTTGGGGTGACAAATACGTGGTTTTGCTGAAGAAAAAAAATTTTGGCCCAAAAAACTGAAAAATGGCCATTTTGGCCCTCAAAACGAGGTTTTTCGCTGATGGCATGGCTGTTTTGCTGAAACCCCCACTTTTTGCTCATGAAAATACCTCACGAGATAAAAACGAAACTTTCTGGCGAAAAAAATTTGGGTTTTGGCTGAGAAAAGGTGCTTTTTCGTCAAAAAAAACCGTTTTTTGCTGAGAAAATTCGAAATTTGCTGAGAATTTTCTCTTGGTGGAAACACGACGTTTTCACTGCTAAAACCTCACTTTGGGCGAGAAAAACACGTTTGGGGTGACAAATACGCGGTTTTCCTGAAGAAAAAAAATTTTGGCCCAAAAAACTGAAAAATGGCCATTTTGGCCCTCAAAACGAGGTTTTTCGCTGATGGCATGGCTGTTTTGCTGAAACCCCCACTTTTTGCTCATGAAAATACCTCACGAGATAAAAACGAAACTTTTTGGCGAAAAAAATTTGGGTTTTGGCTGAGAAAAGGTGCTTTTTCGTCAAAAAAACCGTTTT
>JALHLI010000185.1:0-37496 GCA_023349425.1 Anthopleura sola | reverse complement strand
ATGGATCGCAAATCAAGGTTAGCAAGCAGCAGTTAGTTTGGCTTTGATGTTGCCAGTTTAGAGGGTTTGTGCATCGAGTTAGGGTTGAGATCGTAAGGAAGGTTAGGGTTAAGATTGACCTAGGGTTAGTATTGAGCTAGGGTTAGCATTGAACTAGGGTTAGCATTGAACTAGGGTTTGAGCGCAGTTAGGGTTAACTTTCTAGGGTTCGAGTGAACTAGTTAGGGTTAACTTTCTAGGGTTTGTGGAAAGCTAGGGTTAGAATTCGCACTAGGTTTGGTTACGATTCACACTAGGTTTACGATCTGCGCTAGGGTTTGTGGAAAGCTAAGGGTAAAATACTAGCTAGGGTTTACTATTCGCACTAAGTTTACGATCTGCGCTAGGGTTTGGGCAAAGCTAAAGGTAAAATACTAGCTAAGTTTACGATCTGCGCTAGGGTTTGTGGAAAGCTAAAGGTAAGATACAAGCTAGGATGACATATCCAGCTAGGGTTACACATGCAGTTGGGGTTTGCAGAAAGGTAGGTAGGTAGGGGGAAACCTTGAAGGTAGCGTTGAAGTTGGAGGTAGCTAGCAGCAAGCAAGCAAGCAAACAAACAAGTTAGTTAGTTGTTTGTTTGAAGTTGTTCGGGGACTAGCGCGAACGCAGGTCCCCACTACCAGAAATTATACGCTCGAGTTACCCACATTTGGGGTAATCGCAGGGGTCAACCCAATCGAAGTGCAATGAGAGGGCCTCACCCTGAGAGGACTGCCTTCATGATCACAGTGAACCTCCCGCGTCAGGTAAGTATGCTTGATCAAGCCGCCACATTACTCACCTCTCCTGCATCCTGAACTTGCAGCGTGTGGGATTAGCTGTCAACCTGGCCTTGTTCTGTGGGGGCAAGCACAAAGCTAGCTAGTTAGTTAGTTAGTTAGTTAGTTTTTCTTTGAGGTTGAAAAATCTTCCCGAAGGAAGTGGGCCGTACACGGAGGTAGTGCAATACCGAGACAACCCGTGGCTGGGACGAGGCAAGCCTCTTTTCCACAGCCCAGTTCCAAAAATCAGTTTAATATATGAGCTACTCAATGAGCAGCGTATCAGATATTAAGCTGATAAGAACAGATTTTTTTTTTTTTTTTTTTTTTATAACCTTTTATTTAAAAAGATAAGAGAACGGGCTTAAAAAGCCCTATATTTTACAATTCAAACCTTTCACATAACTTCACATAATCATACTACTATTTACAATTTTCATTCTATTTCTATTACATTCTTCTATTACATCCTTATTTTTTATTCTAAACCAGCCTCCTCCATTAAATCAATTTATTACACTTATACCTTATTTTTTATTCTAAACCAGCCTCCTCCATAAATTCAATTTACTATCACTTATACTTATTCAAAAACCTATTCTATATGCTTATTCATAGTCCATTCTTTTATACTAATATTTCTAAACATAGTTCATATTTTTATTCAAAGCCAACCTCCTCCATAAATTCAATTTACTATCACTTATACTTATTCAAAAACCTATTCTATATATTTATTCATAATCCATTCTTTTATACTAATATTTCTAAATCATTCAATTTTCATTATACCTATGTACTTATTCATAATCCTATATACTTATTCATAATCCTTCTTTTATGCTATTATTTCAAGATCATTCAGTTTCCATTCTTTTCATTTATACTAATATTTCTAGATCATGGCTATTGCACAACACATCATCACAACACCAAACTGATTTAAATTCATTGACACTCAAACGAAACTTTTCTACATTCAGACGAAACACAATATCAGCACGGCATTTACGTATAATATCACGATACTGGACAACACTATTATGAAATGTTGCCCTATTTCTAAACAACCATATAACATTCAACATCGTTTCTACTACAAACATCACAAGTTTCTTACGGCTTAAAGCTACATTAAACAGACCCAAAAATACACACTTGGCATTGACAACAAAATCCTTACACCATTTTCTCACAATACCTTCCACCCAACTCCAAGCTCTTTTAACACGATTGCAATACAAAAAACAATGTTCAATAGTCTCCCTTCCCTGACATACAGCACATTGATCAGACACGACATTAAAACCCCAATCTCTAAGATTCACTCTGACTTTGACAATTCTCTGTACAATTCTCCACCGCAACTCACTCATTATATTTTCAGACAAAGACAACTTTAGATCACGCCACACACACTTCCACTCTATTCTTTCGTTTATGACACTTTCCCAATAGCGCACACATCTTAGACTTACAAAAGCATCACGAACAATCACATTATACATAATCTTCACCACCGGACTCACATCATTAACAAAAGCACGAATATCCACAAGTACTTTACTATAATAGGACGTCACAGTACCAGCATTTGGTACTAAATTATTCACAAGTACGTTCCATTCATCACGAAGCCCAGCAACACGACTACCTACAAAATAACGCATATAGCACCACATTTTCCCTTCACCACGACTCAAACTACTAACAACATTTACTACACGCAAGGCTCGTATTCTAACCCCAAAATCCACCATACCCAGACCCCCCTCCAATACAGACAATAAACAAGAACCCCTTTTCACTAATTCAACACCACCCCCCCATACAAACTTCCAAATCAAAGAATTTACTCTAGCTACAACCCAATTTGGCACAATCAAAACTCTTGACAAATAATCCAACTTAGACAATCCTAAAACTTTGACAATCAACACTCTACCACGTATGGACAAACTCCGACTACTCCACAGATCTAAAACATTCTTTAATTTCACACACTTTACAACCCAATTCTCGTCTTCTACATTATCACCAAACCAAACACCCAACACTTTCATCTTCACCACCCACTTCAATCCAAAAGGTTTTTCCTGTCTACTTCTCCAACTTCCCAACCACATCGCCTCAGACTTCTTCCTATTTAACTTCGCTCCTGTCCCACGACCATAAAACTCTACAACATCCAACAGAACACTCACAGACCCAGTATCTCTCAACACAGCACACGTATCATCCGCATATTGCGATATATTCGTTGACTGACCCCCTGATCCAGGGACCAGGAAGCCCTTAATTCTACTCTCACATCTCACATTACACGCAAGCACCTCTGCCACTAGCACATAAAGCATTGGCGACAGAGGGCAGCCTTGTCTAATCCCTTTTTCTAACACTACACTCTTCGTCAATTCACCATTACATATCACTCTCGCACACGCACCTCTGTATAGCACTCTCATCCATTTCCTAAAACATTCCCCAAAACCAAACTTCTCTAACACTCTATCTAAAAAAACTCTGTCCACCCTATCAAAAGCTTTCTCCTGATCTAAACTCACCAGCACTCCACACTCATCAGTCTGCTCAATATGATCCAAAACATCTCTCGTTAAATTTAAATTATCAGTAATTGACCTGCCTATCACTCCACACGTTTGATCTTCACAAATAATACCCTCCATAACTCCCTTCAATCTATTACTCAGAACTCTCGCAATAATCTTATAATCTAAATTCAATAAAGAAATCGGACGCCAGTTTTTTAAATCCGCACGCTCACCTTTCTTGAAGACCAGACGCACTACACCACGGACACATTCAACAGGCAACTCATCAGCGCGAAAACATTCATTAGCTAAGTCACACAACAAAGGAACAAAGAGATCTTTAAAACACTTAAAAAATTCTAAAGACAGGCCATCTTCGCCAGGGGTTTTCCCTAAACCCATCCCCCCCATAGCACATTCAAACTCATCTTTTAACAACAAATCCTCACAACTAGCACAAGCATCCTCAGACAAAACTTTAGATATTTTACTCAACAATACATCTTGACAATTAACATCTACATCTTCCTTACAAAACAATTTACAATAAAACTCTTCAATGATTTTTTTCTTCTCTACTTGACTATCTCTCTCCACATCATTCTCATCCTTCAAAACATCGATACAATTCCCTTTACCATGGCTTTTTACAAGACTAAAGAAAAATCTACTAGTTTTTTCACCCTCTTCAATCAGCTGCGCTCTACTCCGTACCTTCACACCCTCTTGCTCGCACACAATAAGCTTTTGTAGTTCACTCTCTTTAAACTTAATCATGTCACTCACATCATCCCCTCTCGCAAATCTACGCTTCAAAAAAATAATCTCATCAGTTAGACGCTTCCTAGACACACGACGCTCTTTAGCTCTCTGCACACTATACAATATACAATATTTCTTAATACGTTTCTTAAATCCCACCCAAGACGCCCTCACTCCATTCTTTCTAACCGTCTCTATTTGTTTAATCAACCACACTCTACATTCTTTCACAAAACACTCATCCTTCAAAACACTATTATTAAATTTCCAAAGACTCTTTCTATTCATACTCACACCACTCTGATTTAACACAAAACGCACTCCGTCATGATCAGACACACCTAAGGGTTCCACATAACAACTACCAAAAGACGCTAACAAATCACGGGAAACATAAAAACGATCTAACCTGGATCCAACTCCCTGACCCATCCACGTAAATAAACGAACACCACGATGAAAATGTACCCACAAATCAATTAAATCAAAGTCACTTACAACATTACTCAATTCCTTCGCACCACCTTTGTTTGCTCCCGTTACAGACGACGAATCACTATCCAACAAAACACAATTAAAATCACCTCCCAACACAACATACGAATTCGGGAACACATACTTATGCAAATCACGAAAGAAAACTTTACGAGCCGTAACATCTACAGGCGCATACACACAGACAAACGAATAGCGAATACCACCCCATTTAACCAGCAAACTCAGCACTCGACCCTCCGTATCCCTCACAACACTTAGCACATTCAAATCGACATTCTTATTGACAAAGATTCCCACCCCCGCACTTCTCTCCTCTCCAAAACTCCAAAAACAATTACCCTCCCATATTTTCCTGAACTTTTCAGCCTTACGAAGGTTACACACAAAACTTTCTTGTACAAAACAGACATCAAAGCGCTTCAAAACATTGGCAACAAAATTTCTACGATTATTAGACGCAACACCACGAACATTGATAGATACGACACTTAAACTAGCCATGAAATATCAAAAAAATATAAACTAATAACTACTTATCGCTTAGGACGCTTTTCAGTGCTACTCGCATTTGCACTCCGCTTTCTTCCAGCGACAGTCCATTCCATATCACTCGAACTTTCATTGCTGTCTAGCGTGTTCAAAGCATCCGTAACTGCGTATCGTTCACCTGTAAGATCTAGCTCTGATCCTTCCTCAATGACATCAATTCGCTCGGAACCCTCTTCCTCACCAGTTGAAAGTTCTTTATGCTGAACAGGAATAACTTCAAGAACGGTGGATCCAATAGCCAAAAGACTTCCCAGTCCTGTTTCCTGTTCTTCATCAGACCCCACTTCATCAGACTCCTCACATTCATCATCGCTCCGCTCACTCTGGGCTTGAATACGTTTACATAGCCAATTGGTGTGTCCGGTCGAATCACAATCAGTACAGTAAGCCAAGTTAGGGCAATCTTTTGAAAAGTGGCCAGGTTGTTGACATTTAAAACACTTCTTGGGATTTTGAGGGCAGTCTTTAGCAATATGTCCAGTATTACTACATCTCCTACACGTGGGTTGTTGCCCAGAGTATACAATGTGTACAGAATAATCTTCAATTGTAATATAAGATGGGATAGCATGTTCAATTTCCATCATCACTGTTCTGATTCCGTTCTCAATAGTCGGAAATCCATAGATCGTGTTACGTGTTACCTTAACAACTTTGCCAAACTGTCGAAGCTTGAAACTAACAATATCATCTGACACTTCAAAAGGCAGGTTGAAAATGGCCACTTTCGTCGTGCGTGCGTAGGCTGGCAAGAAATTCACATTCTTTCCCTCGATCTGCGCAGTATCCTTATCTCTCATTTTCTCCGCCTTTTCCAGATCTTTAAAGGTCACCAGATATCCACCGTAATGTCTCTGCATGCAAGCAATATCGTCCTTGCAAAAGCCAACGTCCTTAGACAAAAAAGTCAAGACTGCCCGCACTCCTGATATATCTCCTTCGAAATTCACAGTGCACTCTCTATCAACAACCATCTGGATAATCGAAATCTAGAAAGATTGCCTGATACACAGGCAACCCAAAACTCTGACAAATAGGGGAACCGCTACTACACTGGATCTTAGCCAAAAGGCCGAGAAGCGATAAACCAATTCCTCCCACCCTCCACCAGCCCTTCAACAATACTACTCCCAACCATGTGGGATCGACACCCATAGGCAGCTTCCTACCTACTCTACCTACTCTATCAACTCTACCCAACTACCTACTCACTCACTCGCACTACTCACTACTCACTACTCAACCAACCCACTGCAAACACAACCCTCAAAGCAAAATTTCGACAGGGGTCCCCCCCACCCCTAGCCTCTTCACACAAACACTCCCAACAACAGCAACAACCCAATTAACTGCTCCAAAAACACGGCTACAAAAGCTTTAAACTGCAACAATATTCTTCGTCTACGGCCATACCACCGGGAAAAAACCGGTTCTCGTCCGATCACCGAAGTCAAGCCCGGTAGGGCCAGGTTAGTACTTGGATGGGTGACCGCCTGGGAATACCTGGTGCTGTAGACTTTCTTTTTCTTTCTCTCTCTATCTTCTCTATCAAGTCACTCATTCCTATACACTTTTCTTCAGCACAATCACTAGCTAACAGTCTGTGCAAATCCAAATCTTCGTCTCTACTCACTGACTAATAACAAACGATCTACGCCATGTTTCAACAAACAACATTCAAATGGCTTCTTTCAACTGGCTGCTAATCGAATTAAAGGACTCGTCTTCGTAATGGTTTCAATGGCAACAAGCACTCGAATGGCTTTGCAGTTACAAGTCGGCTTTTTCTCAATGATACAAGTCTGTTTGCAAGCAGTAAAAGTTTCGCCATTCAATGCACGCGCAAATGTTCTTCTAGCTAAAAAACGATTGTGACGTAGTGTTCGATTACTTACGTCTGGCGTTCCACGGCTCGCACATCCACGGCGCGTTGGAAAGGTCATTTTCTTTCGATTGTAGCTGCCTAAAGCTGAAAAGATAAGGAAACAACTGTTAGTTACGAAGTAGCATGTGCAAGTTGATGCATCTACACATCAAAAACAGTCCCAAATAGTTGAAGGATAGTTGATTCAATAGCAATAAAGAACTATCAGCCGAGTCTGACATGGATCGCAAATCAAGGTTAGCAAGCAGCAGTTAGTTTGGCTTTGATGTTGCCAGTTTAGAGGGTTTGTGCATCGAGTTAGGGTTGAGATCGTAAGGAAGGTTAGGGTTAAGATTGACCTAGGGTTAGTATTGAGCTAGGGTTAGCATTGAACTAGGGTTAGCATTGAACTAGGGTTTGAGCGCAGTTAGGGTTAACTTTCTAGGGTTCGAGTGAACTAGTTAGGGTTAACTTTCTAGGGTTTGTGGAAAGCTAGGGTTAGAATTCGCACTAGGTTTGGTTACGATTCACACTAGGTTTACGATCTGCGCTAGGGTTTGTGGAAAGCTAAGGGTAAAATACTAGCTAGGGTTTACTATTCGCACTAAGTTTACGATCTGCGCTAGGGTTTGGGCAAAGCTAAAGGTAAAATACTAGCTAAGTTTACGATCTGCGCTAGGGTTTGTGGAAAGCTAAAGGTAAGATACAAGCTAGGATGACATATCCAGCTAGGGTTACACATGCAGTTGGGGTTTGCAGAAAGGTAGGTAGGTAGGGGGAAACCTTGAAGGTAGCGTTGAAGTTGGAGGTAGCTAGCAGCAAGCAAGCAAGCAAACAAACAAGTTAGTTAGTTGTTTGTTTGAAGTTGTTCGGGGACTAGCGCGAACGCAGGTCCCCACTACCAGAAATTATACGCTCGAGTTACCCACATTTGGGGTAATCGCAGGGGTCAACCCAATCGAAGTGCAATGAGAGGGCCTCACCCTGAGAGGACTGCCTTCATGATCACAGTGAACCTCCCGCGTCAGGTAAGTATGCTTGATCAAGCCGCCACATTACTCACCTCTCCTGCATCCTGAACTTGCAGCGTGTGGGATTAGCTGTCAACCTGGCCTTGTTCTGTGGGGGCAAGCACAAAGCTAGCTAGTTAGTTAGTTAGTTAGTTAGTTTTTCTTTGAGGTTGAAAAATCTTCCCGAAGGAAGTGGGCCGTACACGGAGGTAGTGCAATACCGAGACAACCCGTGGCTGGGACGAGGCAAGCCTCTTTTCCACAGCCCAGTTCCAAAAATCAGTTTAATATATGAGCTACTCAATGAGCAGCGTATCAGATATTAAGCTGATAAGAACAGATTTTTTTTTTTTTTTTTTTATAACCTTTTATTTAAAAAGATAAGAGAACGGGCTAAAAAAGCCCTATGTTTTACAATTCAAATCTTTCACATAGCTTCACATTTTCATTTACTATTTCACTATCATTACCATCATTTATCACTACATTATTACTTATACTTATTATTTTCTATCTCCATGATCACCTATACCTGCTCTGACATTATTCATATGCAAAGTATGAATCTCAGTAGCCATTGCACAATCCCGATACCATCGGTACAAAAATGTAGCATTCTTGTGGGTTTTTGGCTTATTACACTTATATATTACTTGATCACAATCACTCACTGTGCATAAGACACATAATTTCAATTCGTTTTTCCTCCAAAGGTCACACGCTAAGGTTCCTGGAATGCTATGTCGATAATCTCTGTTATAATGCGCACGTTTTCTGAAAAAATCGATATCAATCTCATTCTTCCCTAGCTCAGATAATCGTTTATTAAACAGATAAGTCAAGTTCTTCAAAAGAAAGCCTTCGAAACAAAAATGTTTCTGTGCAAAAATTAAATGTTCTTCCATAGTTGTACTGAGATCTTCGTCAGGAATTAAAGCTTCTCCTCTTAATCTATACTCTTCCCTTACTACTGCTGACCTTTTCAGGTTAGATATAAATTCTTCTTTATTTACCGTTTTACCAAGCGTACGTAAAAATGCAGCACGACTACGGTACTTTTCCTCGTATTCTTCTTCTTTACTTCGATCTTCATCTTTGTCTTTCTTTTCATCCTTTTGATCTTCTTCTTTACTTCGATCTTCATCTTTATCTTTCTTTTCATCCTTTTGATCTTCTTTTTTACTTCGATCTTCATCTTTGTCTTTCTTTTCATCTTTTTGATCTTCTTCTTTACTTCGATCTTCGTCTTTGTCATCTCTGTCATTCTCACTTTCAGGTTCGTCAATTCTTTCATCTTTCTCTTCACCATCATCTTTATCATCTTCCTCATTACTTTCTTCACTACTTTCTGTTTTCTCTTGTTGTTCTCCATCTTCTTCACTTTCTTCGTTACTGCTTTCTTCACTGCTTTCTGTAGATCCCACATCTATTACTTCTTTAGGCTCGCTCACATCTTTATCATCTTGCTCGCTCATATCTTGCTCGCTCACATCTTTATCATCTTGCTCGCTCACATCTTTATCATCATCTTTTTCCACGTCATCAGCTGATTCGCCTTGCTCGCTCACATCCTTATCATCTTGCTCGCTCACATCTTTATCATCACCTTGCTCGCTCGCATTTTCTATCTCATCATCTTCCGTATCCATTTCTTCCTCATTAGTTTCATCTACTTGCTCTTCAGACTCCATTTGTTCATCACTTTTCTTCTCTAACATAAATTTTGCCAATCTTTTCAGGTCTCGTACTTTCTTGGCTGCACTTTTCCTCTTTGGCTTATTCTTGTGGAATTCGAGCACTACTCTTGCACCGGTCTTCCACTCAGTCACAGTCCAATCAGGATCTTGATCCGCTTCTGCCAAGACTGCGATCTTGCGGCTAACCTCTTCTGGTAAACATCTTCGCGGTTCCATACTTCTGAGACGTACTTCTGGAATCATATACTCACAAATACTTGATTCGGCCAATGATCCTCTTGCACTTGTAATCTTCAGAACTGGTCCACCAAAGCGTCTTCTTCCAGGAAAGATACTACACTTGATCTTAGCCAAAAGGCCGAGAAGCGATAAACCAATTCCTCCCACCCTCCACCAGCCCTTCAACAATACTACTCCCAACCATGTGGGATCGACACCCATAGGCTGCTTCCTACCTACTCTACCTACTCTATCAACTCTACCCAACTACCTACTCACTCACTCGCACTACTCACTACTCACTACTCAACCAACCCACTGCAAACACAACCCTCAAAGCAAAATTTCGACAGGGGTCCCCCCCACCCCTAGCCTCTTCACACAAACACTCCCAACAACAGCAACAACCCAATTAACTGCTCCAAAAACACGGCTACAAAAGCTTTAAACTGCAACAATATTCTTCGTCTACGGCCATACCACCGGGAAAAAACCGGTTCTCGTCCGATCACCGAAGTCAAGCCCGGTAGGGCCAGGTTAGTACTTGGATGGGTGACCGCCTGGGAATACCTGGTGCTGTAGACTTTCTTTTTCTTTCTCTCTCTATCTTCTCTATCAAGTCACTCATTCCTATACACTTTTCTTCAGCACAATCACTAGCTAACAGTCTGTGCAAATCCAAATCTTCGTCTCTACTCACTGACTAATAACAAACGATCTACGCCATGTTTCAACAAACAACATTCAAATGGCTTCTTTCAACTGGCTGCTAATCGAATTAAAGGACTCGTCTTCGTAATGGTTTCAATGGCAACAAGCACTCGAATGGCTTTGCAGTTACAAGTCGGCTTTTTCTCAATGATACAAGTCTGTTTGCAAGCAGTAAAAGTTTCGCCATTCAATGCACGCGCAAATGTTCTTCTAGCTAAAAAACGATTGTGACGTAGTGTTCGATTACTTACGTCTGGCGTTCCACGGCTCGCACATCCACGGCGCGTTGGAAAGGTCATTTTCTTTCGATTGTAGCTGCCTAAAGCTGAAAAGATAAGGAAACAACTGTTAGTTACGAAGTAGCATGTGCAAGTTGATGCATCTACACATCAAAAACAGTCCCAAATAGTTGAAGGATAGTTGATTCAATAGCAATAAAGAACTATCAGCCGAGTCTGACATGGATCGCAAATCAAGGTTAGCAAGCAGCAGTTAGTTTGGCTTTGATGTTGCCAGTTTAGAGGGTTTGTGCATCGAGTTAGGGTTGAGATCGTAAGGAAGGTTAGGGTTAAGATTGACCTAGGGTTAGTATTGAGCTAGGGTTAGCATTGAACTAGGGTTAGCATTGAACTAGGGTTTGAGCGCAGTTAGGGTTAACTTTCTAGGGTTCGAGTGAACTAGTTAGGGTTAACTTTCTAGGGTTTGTGGAAAGCTAGGGTTAGAATTCGCACTAGGTTTGGTTACGATTCACACTAGGTTTACGATCTGCGCTAGGGTTTGTGGAAAGCTAAGGGTAAAATACTAGCTAGGGTTTACTATTCGCACTAAGTTTACGATCTGCGCTAGGGTTTGGGCAAAGCTAAAGGTAAAATACTAGCTAAGTTTACGATCTGCGCTAGGGTTTGTGGAAAGCTAAAGGTAAGATACAAGCTAGGATGACATATCCAGCTAGGGTTACACATGCAGTTGGGGTTTGCAGAAAGGTAGGTAGGTAGGGGGAAACCTTGAAGGTAGCGTTGAAGTTGGAGGTAGCTAGCAGCAAGCAAGCAAGCAAACAAACAAGTTAGTTAGTTGTTTGTTTGAAGTTGTTCGGGGACTAGCGCGAACGCAGGTCCCCACTACCAGAAATTATACGCTCGAGTTACCCACATTTGGGGTAATCGCAGGGGTCAACCCAATCGAAGTGCAATGAGAGGGCCTCACCCTGAGAGGACTGCCTTCATGATCACAGTGAACCTCCCGCGTCAGGTAAGTATGCTTGATCAAGCCGCCACATTACTCACCTCTCCTGCATCCTGAACTTGCAGCGTGTGGGATTAGCTGTCAACCTGGCCTTGTTCTGTGGGGGCAAGCACAAAGCTAGCTAGTTAGTTAGTTAGTTAGTTAGTTTTTCTTTGAGGTTGAAAAATCTTCCCGAAGGAAGTGGGCCGTACACGGAGGTAGTGCAATACCGAGACAACCCGTGGCTGGGACGAGGCAAGCCTCTTTTCCACAGCCCAGTTCCAAAAATCAGTTTAATATATGAGCTACTCAATGAGCAGCGTATCAGATATTAAGCTGATAAGAACAGATACTACACTTGATCTTAGCCAAAAGGCCGAGAAGCGATAAACCAATTCCTCCCACCCTCCACCAGCCCTTCAACAATACTACTCCCAACCATGTGGGATCGACACCCATAGGCAGCTTCCTACCTACTCTACCTACTCTATCAACTCTACCCAACTACCTACTCACTCACTCGCACTACTCACTACTCACTACTCAACCAACCCACTGCAAACACAACCCTCAAAGCAAAATTTCGACAGGGGTCCCCCCCACCCCTAGCCTCTTCACACAAACACTCCCAACAACAGCAACAACCCAATTAACTGCTCCAAAAACACGGCTACAAAAGCTTTAAACTGCAACAATATTCTTCGTCTACGGCCATACCACCGGGAAAAAACCGGTTCTCGTCCGATCACCGAAGTCAAGCCCGGTAGGGCCAGGTTAGTACTTGGATGGGTGACCGCCTGGGAATACCTGGTGCTGTAGACTTTCTTTTTCTTTCTCTCTCTATCTTCTCTATCAAGTCACTCATTCCTATACACTTTTCTTCAGCACAATCACTAGCTAACAGTCTGTGCAAATCCAAATCTTCGTCTCTACTCACTGACTAATAACAAACGATCTACGCCATGTTTCAACAAACAACATTCAAATGGCTTCTTTCAACTGGCTGCTAATCGAATTAAAGGACTCGTCTTCGTAATGGTTTCAATGGCAACAAGCACTCGAATGGCTTTGCAGTTACAAGTCGGCTTTTTCTCAATGATACAAGTCTGTTTGCAAGCAGTAAAAGTTTCGCCATTCAATGCACGCGCAAATGTTCTTCTAGCTAAAAAACGATTGTGACGTAGTGTTCGATTACTTACGTCTGGCGTTCCACGGCTCGCACATCCACGGCGCGTTGGAAAGGTCATTTTCTTTCGATTGTAGCTGCCTAAAGCTGAAAAGATAAGGAAACAACTGTTAGTTACGAAGTAGCATGTGCAAGTTGATGCATCTACACATCAAAAACAGTCCCAAATAGTTGAAGGATAGTTGATTCAATAGCAATAAAGAACTATCAGCCGAGTCTGACATGGATCGCAAATCAAGGTTAGCAAGCAGCAGTTAGTTTGGCTTTGATGTTGCCAGTTTAGAGGGTTTGTGCATCGAGTTAGGGTTGAGATCGTAAGGAAGGTTAGGGTTAAGATTGACCTAGGGTTAGTATTGAGCTAGGGTTAGCATTGAACTAGGGTTAGCATTGAACTAGGGTTTGAGCGCAGTTAGGGTTAACTTTCTAGGGTTCGAGTGAACTAGTTAGGGTTAACTTTCTAGGGTTTGTGGAAAGCTAGGGTTAGAATTCGCACTAGGTTTGGTTACGATTCACACTAGGTTTACGATCTGCGCTAGGGTTTGTGGAAAGCTAAGGGTAAAATACTAGCTAGGGTTTACTATTCGCACTAAGTTTACGATCTGCGCTAGGGTTTGGGCAAAGCTAAAGGTAAAATACTAGCTAAGTTTACGATCTGCGCTAGGGTTTGTGGAAAGCTAAAGGTAAGATACAAGCTAGGATGACATATCCAGCTAGGGTTACACATGCAGTTGGGGTTTGCAGAAAGGTAGGTAGGTAGGGGGAAACCTTGAAGGTAGCGTTGAAGTTGGAGGTAGCTAGCAGCAAGCAAGCAAGCAAACAAACAAGTTAGTTAGTTGTTTGTTTGAAGTTGTTCGGGGACTAGCGCGAACGCAGGTCCCCACTACCAGAAATTATACGCTCGAGTTACCCACATTTGGGGTAATCGCAGGGGTCAACCCAATCGAAGTGCAATGAGAGGGCCTCACCCTGAGAGGACTGCCTTCATGATCACAGTGAACCTCCCGCGTCAGGTAAGTATGCTTGATCAAGCCGCCACATTACTCACCTCTCCTGCATCCTGAACTTGCAGCGTGTGGGATTAGCTGTCAACCTGGCCTTGTTCTGTGGGGGCAAGCACAAAGCTAGCTAGTTAGTTAGTTAGTTAGTTAGTTTTTCTTTGAGGTTGAAAAATCTTCCCGAAGGAAGTGGGCCGTACACGGAGGTAGTGCAATACCGAGACAACCCGTGGCTGGGACGAGGCAAGCCTCTTTTCCACAGCCCAGTTCCAAAAATCAGTTTAATATATGAGCTACTCAATGAGCAGCGTATCAGATATTAAGCTGATAAGAACAGATACTACACTTGATCTTAGCCAAAAGGCCGAGAAGCGATAAACCAATTCCTCCCACCCTCCACCAGCCCTTCAACAATACTACTCCCAACCATGTGGGATCGACACCCATAGGCAGCTTCCTACCTACTCTACCTACTCTATCAACTCTACCCAACTACCTACTCACTCACTCGCACTACTCACTACTCACTACTCAACCAACCCACTGCAAACACAACCCTCAAAGCAAAATTTCGACAGGGGTCCCCCCCACCCCTAGCCTCTTCACACAAACACTCCCAACAACAGCAACAACCCAATTAACTGCTCCAAAAACACGGCTACAAAAGCTTTAAACTGCAACAATATTCTTCGTCTACGGCCATACCACCGGGAAAAAACCGGTTCTCGTCCGATCACCGAAGTCAAGCCCGGTAGGGCCAGGTTAGTACTTGGATGGGTGACCGCCTGGGAATACCTGGTGCTGTAGACTTTCTTTTTCTTTCTCTCTCTATCTTCTCTATCAAGTCACTCATTCCTATACACTTTTCTTCAGCACAATCACTAGCTAACAGTCTGTGCAAATCCAAATCTTCGTCTCTACTCACTGACTAATAACAAACGATCTACGCCATGTTTCAACAAACAACATTCAAATGGCTTCTTTCAACTGGCTGCTAATCGAATTAAAGGACTCGTCTTCGTAATGGTTTCAATGGCAACAAGCACTCGAATGGCTTTGCAGTTACAAGTCGGCTTTTTCTCAATGATACAAGTCTGTTTGCAAGCAGTAAAAGTTTCGCCATTCAATGCACGCGCAAATGTTCTTCTAGCTAAAAAACGATTGTGACGTAGTGTTCGATTACTTACGTCTGGCGTTCCACGGCTCGCACATCCACGGCGCGTTGGAAAGGTCATTTTCTTTCGATTGTAGCTGCCTAAAGCTGAAAAGATAAGGAAACAACTGTTAGTTACGAAGTAGCATGTGCAAGTTGATGCATCTACACATCAAAAACAGTCCCAAATAGTTGAAGGATAGTTGATTCAATAGCAATAAAGAACTATCAGCCGAGTCTGACATGGATCGCAAATCAAGGTTAGCAAGCAGCAGTTAGTTTGGCTTTGATGTTGCCAGTTTAGAGGGTTTGTGCATCGAGTTAGGGTTGAGATCGTAAGGAAGGTTAGGGTTAAGATTGACCTAGGGTTAGTATTGAGCTAGGGTTAGCATTGAACTAGGGTTAGCATTGAACTAGGGTTTGAGCGCAGTTAGGGTTAACTTTCTAGGGTTCGAGTGAACTAGTTAGGGTTAACTTTCTAGGGTTTGTGGAAAGCTAGGGTTAGAATTCGCACTAGGTTTGGTTACGATTCACACTAGGTTTACGATCTGCGCTAGGGTTTGTGGAAAGCTAAGGGTAAAATACTAGCTAGGGTTTACTATTCGCACTAAGTTTACGATCTGCGCTAGGGTTTGGGCAAAGCTAAAGGTAAAATACTAGCTAAGTTTACGATCTGCGCTAGGGTTTGTGGAAAGCTAAAGGTAAGATACAAGCTAGGATGACATATCCAGCTAGGGTTACACATGCAGTTGGGGTTTGCAGAAAGGTAGGTAGGTAGGGGGAAACCTTGAAGGTAGCGTTGAAGTTGGAGGTAGCTAGCAGCAAGCAAGCAAGCAAACAAACAAGTTAGTTAGTTGTTTGTTTGAAGTTGTTCGGGGACTAGCGCGAACGCAGGTCCCCACTACCAGAAATTATACGCTCGAGTTACCCACATTTGGGGTAATCGCAGGGGTCAACCCAATCGAAGTGCAATGAGAGGGCCTCACCCTGAGAGGACTGCCTTCATGATCACAGTGAACCTCCCGCGTCAGGTAAGTATGCTTGATCAAGCCGCCACATTACTCACCTCTCCTGCATCCTGAACTTGCAGCGTGTGGGATTAGCTGTCAACCTGGCCTTGTTCTGTGGGGGCAAGCACAAAGCTAGCTAGTTAGTTAGTTAGTTAGTTAGTTTTTCTTTGAGGTTGAAAAATCTTCCCGAAGGAAGTGGGCCGTACACGGAGGTAGTGCAATACCGAGACAACCCGTGGCTGGGACGAGGCAAGCCTCTTTTCCACAGCCCAGTTCCAAAAATCAGTTTAATATATGAGCTACTCAATGAGCAGCGTATCAGATATTAAGCTGATAAGAACAGATACTACACTTGATCTTTTTGTTTTTGCTTCAACACCAGTGACTCAGGGTGTGCAAGTGAGTCAGCATGGTGATCATTAGCAAGGGGGGGTCCTACTAGGACGCCAACCGCACGCCGGGGTTATGAACCCCGCCCCCCTCTTGACCAAAGAATTACAACGATCACAAATGAATACAGAACAACAACGAATGAAAGAAGATGGTTCATACGAGGTCAAGCACCGTATGAAGCATTAGAATCTACAGACTAAAACATATACAACAACAACTTATTTTTGATTATTTTATATTTTTAATGGTAACAAAAGGAACAATACATCATATTGAAAAGGAGCTGAAAACAAGAATGAAAAGATACAGAGTATGGAAAGAGAGGAGGAATTAGAAGGTGATGGTTTTAATGTCGGGGGAAAACTTCCCGAGCACGTTCCAAGATCGATTAAAGAACCGGCGTTTCGTTGGGGACTTGAAACGCTTAGCAAAAGAAAAGAGATGAAGATTGAGACGAGCAATGACACAAGAACGAACAGTGTCTTGGTCAGGTGAGACATTGTTGAAACGGTAGTCATTACGACCCAGCCAGACGAAATATTTAATTAAGGAAAGCAAGTAGAAAAAGATGGGAGGTACGATCTCGCGTTCATCATGATTGTATCCGAAGAGAAGATGTCGTGGCTCCAAACTCGGTGAGAGAGGGGTCACACGAAGGAAAAGAGACTGAGCCCACAGCAACAAGACTTGGATAAAAGGACAGTGAAAAAAGAGATGTGTAGGGGTTTCGGGGGCAGTGTTACAGAAACAAGAAGGGTCGAGTTGACGTCCCGCATGGTTTAGTCGGTCAACAGTGTAGAGGACACCATGGGCTGCTTTCCACGCATGATCGCGAGTTTTGCGATCAAGCGGGAAAGAGGAGATCTGTTCCCATGTGTCGGGCCAGTATAAATCTCCAAAAGAAGGTCGTGAAATAGCAATGCAGGCAGGGGGCTCAGAGAATTTATCGACAAGAATTGTATAGGTCATCTTGGTCGTAAGAGCCAGGGCTGGAAGAGGTTGTCCCGTGGATGGTCTAGGGACAACATAACCAAGATGACCAGTAGAAAGATGTCCTCCAATGAGGGCCCAGGATTCGAGAACTGAGGCATAAAAGGGTGGAAGAAGTTGGAAAGGATAGTGGGCTGGGGTTGCAAGTACTGTGTTTGTGTCATCAATAAAGTATTTTTGGACAAAGAAGGAGAAGAAGGCACACCACTTGTTGGGGGTGGACAGAAATCTGCGCACCCACATGATGTGAAGGGCACGTACCTTCAGTCTCACAGAGACAAGATTGAATCCCCCTCTAGATTGAGGCTGCATTAGGACATTTTCATAAATAGCTAGGTACCTTCCCGACCAGAAGAAAGATGTTAGTTTGGATCTGATGGCCCGCCAGACCCAGCCAGGCATTGTTAAAACCGTTGCGCAATACCACAGACCAGATAAGGCAAGCCCATTAAGAACTAGGGCCTTGCCAGAGAGAGAAAGATTGCGCTGCTTCCAGGAGTGTAAGATCTTAGAAAAAGAGTCAAGGCGCTTATCCCAATTTGCATGGGATAAGTCTCCATGGCCAATGACTATTCCGAGACAGGTGATGTTGTCTGATGACCACTGGATCTGAACTTGGGGGTTTTGACGACCCCTCCAGGTTCCACACCACAGGCCCTTACATTTATCTAGATTAAGTTTAGCTCCAGTGGCAGATTCGTATTGCTGGTAAATTAGGAAAGCTTCAACAATTTCAGGATCGGAGCAACAGAGAACAGTGGTGTCATCAGCGTACTGCGACACCAAAGAAGGTTCAAAAATAGGCTGAGGAAGAGACAAGCCTTGGAGGATTTGTGACGAGCGTAGTTTACAGGCTAAGGTCTCAGCAACAAGGACATAGAGGGCAGCAGAAAGAGGGCAACCTTGACGAACACCACGAGAGAGGGAGAACCAGTCAGTGAAAAGACCGTTGACGATTACTGAGGATTGTGGACCAGTGTAAAAGAGTTGTATCCATTTGCAGAAAGAAGGACCGAAGCCCATCTTACGCAAGACTGCCAAAAGATAGGACCAGTCAACTCTGTCGAAGGCCTTCTCCTGGTCAAAAGAGATCAAAGCCAAGGGAATTTGTGTTAAGTCTGAATAGGTGACGATATCAGACAGTAAGCGGACGTTTTCGCCAATGAACCTGCCAGGAATTGAGCACGTCTGGTCAGGGGAGATAATTGAGGAAATGACTTGACGCAACCGACAGGCAATTGCACGGGAAGCAATTTTGTAGTCCGTACATAAAAGTGAGATGGGTCGCCAGTTCTTACGAAGATATCTGGGACCCTTTTTGTGGATTAGAGTGATTAGCCCCCTTCGTTGAGAAACGGAGAGGATACCAGATTGGTAAGCGTGATTAAGAGTATCAACGAGATCGCTACCCAGGACAGGCCAAAAGCGGGCATAGAATTCTTTAGGGAGGCCATCCATGCCTGGAGCTTTGCCATTTTCCATCCCTAGGAGAGCAGACAGACACTCTGCAGGTGTTAAGAGGCCTTCGCAGAGTGTTCGGTCTTGAGAAGAGAGAGTCCTTTCAAGACTGTCAAGAAAGTCATCTTGAAGGGCAGCATTAGTTGGCTGCGAAGAAAAGAGGGAGATATAGAAGGAGCGCCATGCAGATAAAAGGTCTTCAGAGGTAGTAACAAGGTTATTATTATCATCCAGGATGGCATCGATCATTTTAGAAGAAGAGTTTTGTTTCTCCAGGCGAAGGAAGAAAGCAGAAGAAGTTTCTCCCTCCTCTATCCACCTGGCTCTGGCTCTGATTTTACTGGCCTTCGCTTCTTGAGAATCTAAATCAAGTAATTTAAGTTTTAACGTTTGTAAATTATTAATAAAGGACGCGTCCCCATTATCTACCCTGTTTTGTAGTAAAGAGAGTTCCTGTTGAAGGGTGTTACGGTACGCCTGAGCCTGTTTCTTCCGTTTCGAGCAGTATTTAATCGAGATTTCCTTAATGTGGCGTTTGCCCAGATCCCACCAAACAAGAGGTGACCGATAGCATTGCTTGCGCTGCTGCCAAAGTTTCCAGAACTCGGATATTTCAAGAAAATACTCATCCTCCTCAAGAATAGATGTGTTTAACTTCCAGTAAGAAGGACCGCGAGAGGGAAGATCCGGAATGCCACATTCCAAGAGCACCACACTGTGGTCAGAATGAGGACAGAAAAGAAAGTCACAGGACACAACTGAGGGAGCAAAACGAACAGGAACACCAATGACATCGATACGAGAGGCAGCGTTGTGGTCAGGGGTACGATACGTGAAGGAATGTTGAGTAGGGTGAAGGTATCTCCAGATATCCAAAAGACGAGATTTTTCAAAGATGGATTTGAGGAGATCAGAGCTATCATACGAAGAGTGGAGAGGAGAACGAGAACGACGATCAAGATCCTTATCGAAAACGGTGTTAAAATCTCCCAAGAGAAGATTATCAAGACAGGGATCAATGATGTGTTCAAGTTGATTCAAAAATGTATCACGTTCAGGATTGTGGTTAGGACAGTAGAGTGTGGTTAGTGATAAGGGTTTATTGTGAACTTCAAGGTCCAGTTTGAGAAGGCGTCCCTCTTGAGAAGAATGAGTATTTTTTACAGTGCAAGGAAAAGAACGTTTAATGAGGATAGCCACCCCAGCGGAACGGGAAGAATGGAAAGAGCCGTAGGCAGCATACGGAGAATATTTGACCCAGGAGTCAAGTTCTTGCTGAGACGTGCAGTGTGTCTCTTGAAGGCAAAGTATATCAGGAGACAAAGAAATAAGCCAAACGAGAAAGGCAGCTCTTTTGGCAGGATCACGAAGGCCTTTGATATTAAGGGTAGCTATCCTCATGGCAAAAAGGTTTTTTAAGGTTTATATTAAGTAAGTGTAAATTACGATATATTATTGTACGTACTTTGACGTAACTTACATGACATGCAATTTCAATATATTCAATACAATCAATAGGTTCAATACAATCAATAAATGGTTTAGGTTTAAATGGCTGATTTAGAGAGGACATAATTAAAAAGAAAATACTATTTATCTGTTCGTGCATTTTTAGCAGCAGAGGGAACCTGAGGAGACAGTCGCTTAAGATTGGTGAAGTGCAAAGGAGTAGGCATGGGAACGGTGCGCAGTTGACCCGGTCTGGCTTGCAGCATGTGGCTGAAGGAAGGGGAAGAGAGAGACGAGAGAGAATCACTAAGGGAGGACGTCTGAGAATCAGGAATGACACGATCAGAGTCCTGTGATTCGAGATTCGGGAAGAGGGAAGCAGAGGCAAGTGAAGATGGGATAGTATTATCTTGACCTTCTTGATTTATTACATGAAGGAGAGAATCCTGAGAGACATTGTTAGGGAATAGAGAAGGAGACTCATTAGGATCCGGTAGAAGATTTTCAGTAGAAAGGTCCATTTGGCTAGTCTCAGGTTGATCAGTGGACTCATTTACAACTTCAATATGACAATGATCTTGAGGGGGGTCATCGGGAGAACCACTCATTGGTGCAGGAGGGAGTTCATGGTCATCAGCATCATCATCATCATCAGCTACTTGAAGAAGGTCATCATCAAGTTCACGGCGAATGACACCAGGATGGTCGGCCCAGGTGGTGGGGAAAGGATCCTTGGTCGAGAGAGCAGGAGGATAGACAAGATCCTCGTCACAGGCAAATGTGTAGTGGCCTCGGCTACCACATTTGCCACAACAATCCTTAAGGGGGCAATGGCGATCTTTATGGCCCCACCAATTACAATTAAAACAGCAACAGGGTTGTCCAAGATAGCGCACTTGGGCGCGAAAAGGGTCGAGAGAGACTTTTGAAGGAATGTGATGAGAAAGAACCATAAGAAGACGCCTGTCTCCTGTCTCTATTCCGTGTTTGTCAATATTGCGGATTAGTCCTCGCACTTCCCCATAATGACTAAAGAAGCCCTTAATTAGATCATCCCCCATTTCAAAGGGCAGATTTGACACCGTAATAACCTTATGTTTTGGTTGGGCCTCGGTTAAATAACAGAAGGTGCCCTTGAGGTAAATTCCCTTAGTTAAGAGTTGGTCCCTAAGGCGAGCCGCCTCAGGCTTGAAAGATACTCTGAAGCTCGAGCCATTGGCAGACTGTTGTACACACTTTATAGATGAGCGAGCATTTGGGCCTAAGCTCTTAAGGACTGCGTCCAGGAGTTCATCGCGCGACGGAATCTGGCGCGAGCGTTTTAAATAAGAAGGAATAGACAACTCAACAGTGTCCGGTCTTTGAATATTATACATCATCGTGAACGCAAAAATAACCCCAAAAAAAAAGAAAAAGAAAAGGTTGCGAGCAAAGAGTCAAAATGGACTCGAAGAAGAGCACAACCGCTCGAGCAGCCAAAAGGCAAAGAAAAAAGAAAATATTATAATTACCACCAATGGATCCCACACGGTTGCAAATCCGAAGTGCTGGTAATAATCCCACAATTCCAAATATGAAAAACCACAGGTAGACCACGATATCTCCGCATAGGGGGACGAGCTTGGCTTAACCAAAAGGCCGAGAAGCGATAAACCAATTCCTCCCACCCTCCACCAGCCCTTCAACAATACTACTCCCAACCATGTGGGATCGACACCCATAGGCAGCTTCCTACCTACTCTACCTACTCTATCAACTCTACCCAACTACCTACTCACTCACTCGCACTACTCACTACTCACTACTCAACCAACCCACTGCAAACACAACCCTCAAAGCAAAATTTCGACAGGGGTCCCCCCCACCCCTAGCCTCTTCACACAAACACTCCCAACAACAGCAACAACCCAATTAACTGCTCCAAAAACACGGCTACAAAAGCTTTAAACTGCAACAATATTCTTCGTCTACGGCCATACCACCGGGAAAAAACCGGTTCTCGTCCGATCACCGAAGTCAAGCCCGGTAGGGCCAGGTTAGTACTTGGATGGGTGACCGCCTGGGAATACCTGGTGCTGTAGACTTTCTTTTTCTTTCTCTCTCTATCTTCTCTATCAAGTCACTCATTCCTATACACTTTTCTTCAGCACAATCACTAGCTAACAGTCTGTGCAAATCCAAATCTTCGTCTCTACTCACTGACTAATAACAAACGATCTACGCCATGTTTCAACAAACAACATTCAAATGGCTTCTTTCAACTGGCTGCTAATCGAATTAAAGGACTCGTCTTCGTAATGGTTTCAATGGCAACAAGCACTCGAATGGCTTTGCAGTTACAAGTCGGCTTTTTCTCAATGATACAAGTCTGTTTGCAAGCAGTAAAAGTTTCGCCATTCAATGCACGCGCAAATGTTCTTCTAGCTAAAAAACGATTGTGACGTAGTGTTCGATTACTTACGTCTGGCGTTCCACGGCTCGCACATCCACGGCGCGTTGGAAAGGTCATTTTCTTTCGATTGTAGCTGCCTAAAGCTGAAAAGATAAGGAAACAACTGTTAGTTACGAAGTAGCATGTGCAAGTTGATGCATCTACACATCAAAAACAGTCCCAAATAGTTGAAGGATAGTTGATTCAATAGCAATAAAGAACTATCAGCCGAGTCTGACATGGATCGCAAATCAAGGTTAGCAAGCAGCAGTTAGTTTGGCTTTGATGTTGCCAGTTTAGAGGGTTTGTGCATCGAGTTAGGGTTGAGATCGTAAGGAAGGTTAGGGTTAAGATTGACCTAGGGTTAGTATTGAGCTAGGGTTAGCATTGAACTAGGGTTAGCATTGAACTAGGGTTTGAGCGCAGTTAGGGTTAACTTTCTAGGGTTCGAGTGAACTAGTTAGGGTTAACTTTCTAGGGTTTGTGGAAAGCTAGGGTTAGAATTCGCACTAGGTTTGGTTACGATTCACACTAGGTTTACGATCTGCGCTAGGGTTTGTGGAAAGCTAAGGGTAAAATACTAGCTAGGGTTTACTATTCGCACTAAGTTTACGATCTGCGCTAGGGTTTGGGCAAAGCTAAAGGTAAAATACTAGCTAAGTTTACGATCTGCGCTAGGGTTTGTGGAAAGCTAAAGGTAAGATACAAGCTAGGATGACATATCCAGCTAGGGTTACACATGCAGTTGGGGTTTGCAGAAAGGTAGGTAGGTAGGGGGAAACCTTGAAGGTAGCGTTGAAGTTGGAGGTAGCTAGCAGCAAGCAAGCAAGCAAACAAACAAGTTAGTTAGTTGTTTGTTTGAAGTTGTTCGGGGACTAGCGCGAACGCAGGTCCCCACTACCAGAAATTATACGCTCGAGTTACCCACATTTGGGGTAATCGCAGGGGTCAACCCAATCGAAGTGCAATGAGAGGGCCTCACCCTGAGAGGACTGCCTTCATGATCACAGTGAACCTCCCGCGTCAGGTAAGTATGCTTGATCAAGCCGCCACATTACTCACCTCTCCTGCATCCTGAACTTGCAGCGTGTGGGATTAGCTGTCAACCTGGCCTTGTTCTGTGGGGGCAAGCACAAAGCTAGCTAGTTAGTTAGTTAGTTAGTTAGTTTTTCTTTGAGGTTGAAAAATCTTCCCGAAGGAAGTGGGCCGTACACGGAGGTAGTGCAATACCGAGACAACCCGTGGCTGGGACGAGGCAAGCCTCTTTTCCACAGCCCAGTTCCAAAAATCAGTTTAATATATGAGCTACTCAATGAGCAGCGTATCAGATATTAAGCTGATAAGAACAGATTTTTTTTTTTTTTTTTTATAACCTTTTATTTAAAAAGATAAGAGAACGGGCTTAAAAAGCCCTATATTTTTACACACTTATATCAAATCATATAGCTTCACAAAATCATACTACTATTTACAATTTTCATTCTATTTCTATTACATTCTTCTATTACATCCTTATTTTTTATTCTAAACCAGCCTCCTCCATTAAATCAATTTATTACACTTATACCTTATTTTTTATTCTAAACCAGCCTCCTCCATAAATTCAATTTACTATCACTTATACTTATTCATAATCTATTCGTTTATACTAATATTTCTAAAACATAGTTCTTATTTTTATTCAAAGCCAACCTCCTCCATAAATTCAATTTACTATCACTTATACTTATTCAAAAACCTATTCTATATACTTATTCATAATCCATTCTTTTATACTAATATTTCTAAATCATTCAATTTTCATTATACCTATGTACTTATTCATAATCCTATATACTTATTCATAATCCTTCTTTTATGCTAGTACTTCAAGATCATTCAGTTTCCATTCTTTTCTTTTATACTAATATTTCTAGATCATGGCTATTGCACAACACATCATCACAACACCAAACTGATTTAAATTCATTGACACTCAAACGAAACTTTTCTACATTCAGACGAAACACAATATCAGCACGGCATTTACGTATAATATCACGATACTGGACAACACTATTATGAAATGTTGCCCTATTTCTAAAGAACCATATAACATTCAACATCGTTTCTACTACAAACATCACAAGTTTCTTACGGCTTAAAGCTACATTAAACAGACCCAAAAATACACACTTTGCATTGACAACAAAATCCTTACACCATTTTTTCACAATATTTTCAGCCCAAACCCAAGCTCTTTTAACACGATTACAATACAAAAAACAATGCTCAATAGTCTCCCTTCCCTGACATACAGCACATTGATCAGACACGACATTAAAACCCCAATCTCTAAGATTCACTCTGACTTTAACAATTCTCTGAACAATTCTCCACCGCAACTCACTCATTATATTTTCAGACAAAGACAACTTTAGATCACGCCACACACACTTCCACTCTATTCTTTCGCTTATGACACTTTCCCAATAGCGCACACACCTTAGACTTACAAAAGCATCACGAACAATCACATTATACATAATCTTCAACACCGGACTCACATCATTAACAAAAGCACGAATATCCACAAGTACTTTACTATAATAAGACGTCACAGTACCAGCATTTGGCACTAAATTATTCACAAGTACGTTCCATTCATCACGAAGCCCAGCAACACGACTACCTACAAAATAACGCATATAACACCACATTTTCCCTTCACCGCGACTCAAACTATTAACAACATTTACTACACGCAAGGCTCGTATTCTAACCCCAAAATCCACCATACCCAGACCCCCCTCCAATACAGACAATAAACAAGAACCCCTTTTCACTAATTCGACACTACCCCCCCATACAAACTTCCAAATCAACGAATTTACTCTAGCTACAACCCAATTTGGCACAATCAAAACTCTCGACAAATAATCCAATTTAGACAATCCTAACACTTTGACAATCAACACTCTACCACGTATAGACAAACTCCGACTACTCCACAAATCCAAAACATTCTTTAATTTCACACACTTTAGAATCCAATTCTCATCCTCTACATTATCACCAAACCAAACACCCAACACTTTCATCTTCACCACCCACTTCAATCCAAAAGGTTTTTCTACTCTACTCTTCCAACTTCCCAACCACATCGCCTCAGACTTCTTCCTATTTAACTTCGCTCCTGTCCCACGACCATAAAACTCTACAACATCCAACAAAACACTCACAGACCCAGTATCTCTCAACACAGCACACGTATCATCCGCATATTGCGATATATTCGTTGACTGACCTCCTGATCCAGGGACCAGGAAGCCTTTAATTCTACTCTCACACCTCACATTACACGCAAGCACCTCTGCCACTAGCACATAAAGCATTGGCGACAGAGGGCAGCCTTGCCTAATCCCTTTTTCTAAAACTACACTCTTCGTCAATTCACCATTACATATCACTCTCGCACACGCACCTCTGTATAGCACTCTCATCCATTTCCTAAAACATTCCCCAAAACCAAACTTCTCTAATACTCTATCTAAAAAAACTCTATCCACCCTATCAAAAGCTTTCTCCTGATCTAGACTCACCAGCACTCCACACTCATCAGTCTGCTCAATATGATCCAAAACATCTCTCGACAAATTTAAATTATCAGTAATTGACCTGCCTATCACTCCACACGTTTGATCTTCACAAATAATACCCTCCATAACTCCCTTCAATCTATTACTCAGAACTCTCGCAATAATCTTATAATCTAAATTCAATAAAGAAATCGGACGCCAGTTTTTCAAATCCGCACGCTCACCTTTCTTGAACACCAGACGCACAACACCACGCACACATTCAACAGGCAACTCATCAGCGCGAAAACATTCATTTGCTAAGTCACACAACAAAGGAACAAAGAGATCCTTAAAACACTTAAAAAATTCTAAAGATAAGCCATCTTCGCCAGGGGTTTTCCCTAACGCCATCCCCCCCATAGCACATTCAATCTCATCTTTTAACAACAAATCCTCACAGCTAGCACAAGCATCCTCAGACAAAACTTTAGATATTTTACTCAACAATACATCTTGACAATTAACATCTACATCTTCTTTACAAAACAATTTACAATAAAACTCTTCAATGATTTTTTTCTTCTCTTCTTGACTTTCTCTCTCCACATCATTCTCATCCTTCAGAACATCGATAAAATTCCCTTTACCATGGCTTTTTACAAGGCTAAAGAAAAATCGACTAGTTTTTTCACCCTCTTCAATCAGCTTCGCTCTACTCCGTACCTTCACACCCTCTTGCTCGCACACAATAAGCTTTTGTAATTCACTCTCTTTCAACTTAATCATGTCACTCACATCATCTCCTCTCGCAAATCTACGCTTCAAAAAAATAATCTCATCAGTTAAACGCTTCCTAGACACACGACGCTCTTTAGCTCTCTGCACACTATACAATATACAATATTTCTTAACACGTTTCTTAAAGCCCACCCAAGACGCCCTCACTCCATTCTTTCTAACCGTCTCTATTTGTTTAATCAACCACACTCTACATTCTTTCACAAAACACTCATCCTTCAATACACTATTATTAAATTTCCAAAGACTCTTTCTATTCATACTCACACCACTCTGATTTAACACAAAACGCACTCCGTCATGATCAGACACACCTAAGGGTTCCACATAACAACTACCAAAAGACGCTAACAGATCACGCGAAACATAAAAACGATCTAACCTAGATCCAACTCCCTGACCCATCCACGTAAATAAACGAACACCACGATGAAAATGTACCCACAAATCAATTAAATCAAAGTCACTTACAACATTACTCAACTCCTTCGCACCACCTTTGTTTACTCCAGTTACAGACGACGAATCACAATCCAACAAAACACAATTAAAATCACCTCCCAACACAACATACGAATTCGGGAACACATATTTATGCAAATCTCGAAAGAAAACTTTACGAGCCGTAACATCTACAGGCGCATACACACAGACAAACGAATAGCGAATACCACCCCATTTAACCAACAAACTCAGCACTCGACCCTCCGTATCCCTCACAACACTTAGCACATTCAAATCGACATTCTTATTGACAAAAATTCCCACCCCCGCACTTCTCTCCTCTCCAAAACTCCAAAAACAATTACCCTCCCATATTTTCCTGAATTTTTCAGCCTTACGAAGGTTACACACAAAACTTTCTTGTACAAAACAGACATCAAAGCGCTTTAAAACATTGGCAACAAAAATTCTACGATTATTGGACGCAACACCACGAACATTTATGGACACAACACTTAAACAAGCCATAATATACTAACTAAAGGAAACAGTTATCGCTTAGGGCGCTTCTCAAAATTAACTCCGAACGCCCCCCGCTTTCTCCCAGCAAGAGTCCAACCCGTATCAATCTTACCCTGCGAATCACTGAATTCTGAAATGTTTTCCAATAAAGAGTCTACTGTTCCATCGTAAGACGGGGAAAAGGAAGGCGATCCACTAACTCCGCTCGCCTCCTCTAGCACTATAGTTGTAATCTCACCCAATTGTTCATTTCCAGGTTCATTTCCAGGTTCATTTCCAGGTTCATTTCCAGGTTCATTTCCAGGTTCCTTTCCAATGTTATCATCATCATTTTGATCCTCCATTCTCTGAATGGGGCGCTCACTCACATCGGCATCCGATTCTTCGCTAAACGAACGGGTTCTATTGGAGGAGACCTCATCGTTATCCCCACGATATGGACGGCTAAGCAAGTTATATGCATATTCATCATTACCACTCTCATTACATTGGCTTTGCTTATGTCCAGTCTTAGAGCAG
This sequence comes from Anthopleura sola, assembly GCA_023349425.1. Lineage (NCBI taxonomy): Eukaryota > Metazoa > Cnidaria > Anthozoa > Actiniaria > Actiniidae > Anthopleura > Anthopleura sola. The sequence goes on along the minus strand of JALHLI010000185.1, from coordinate 8,702 downwards.
TTGTTACACACAATGTCATTATTGCATTCGCTTGCAAAATGACCACGTTCTTTACAGTTAGAACACGTCCGAGTTGGGCAGTTCTTAAAAATATGCCCAATTTCCTTGCAACGTCGACAAGATTTTTCCTGACCTTTGTAATATGCATAAACTTCACAGTTCGCGATCTTAAAATAAGATGGGATAACGCTTTCAATTACCATTTCCACGATACGGGTTCCATTTACAATCATCGTGCCTTTTCCAAATGGTTGGTGTCTTGCCTGAAAAACTTTCCCAAACTTGCCCATCTCGTCAAAAAGGCGTTTATTATCAATCTCATAAGGCAAATTCTGTATGGTCACGTACGACTTGGTCTCATGAGTTCTCTGGAGAGTCACGTTCTTTCCATCTATTTGGACCACAGTATCCTTCAGCATACGCGCCACACAATCCTCATCCCGAAAGGTGACATCTACGTATCCCTGCATACTCTTCTGAATGCAAAGAATCTCAATCTCATGAACATCTTCTCGCTCTTCTAAGTGATGGAAGACCGCTTCACTGGTAAAATCCTTTTCGCCGCCAACAAATCTCACAGTTAACGGCCTAAACATCAACGCCATAAACAGGAAAACAGAAAAGGTCGCCTGATACACAGGCAACCCACAAACCTAACGAATAGGGGAACCGCTACTACACTTGATCGTAGCCAAAAGGCCGAGAAGCGATAAACCAATTCCTCCCACCCTCCACCAGCCCTTCAACAATACTACTCCCAACCATGTGGGATCGACACCCATAGGCAGCTTCCTACCTACTCTACCTACTCTATCAACTCTACCCAACTACCTACTCACTCACTCGCACTACTCACTACTCACTACTCAACCAACCCACTGCAAACACAACCCTCAAAGCAAAATTTCGACAGGGGTCCCCCCCACCCCTAGCCTCTTCACACAAACACTCCCAACAACAGCAACAACCCAATTAACTGCTCCAAAAACACGGCTACAAAAGCTTTAAACTGCAACAATATTCTTCGTCTACGGCCATACCACCGGGAAAAAACCGGTTCTCGTCCGATCACCGAAGTCAAGCCCGGTAGGGCCAGGTTAGTACTTGGATGGGTGACCGCCTGGGAATACCTGGTGCTGTAGACTTTCTTTTTCTTTCTCTCTCTATCTTCTCTATCAAGTCACTCATTCCTATACACTTTTCTTCAGCACAATCACTAGCTAACAGTCTGTGCAAATCCAAATCTTCGTCTCTACTCACTGACTAATAACAAACGATCTACGCCATGTTTCAACAAACAACATTCAAATGGCTTCTTTCAACTGGCTGCTAATCGAATTAAAGGACTCGTCTTCGTAATGGTTTCAATGGCAACAAGCACTCGAATGGCTTTGCAGTTACAAGTCGGCTTTTTCTCAATGATACAAGTCTGTTTGCAAGCAGTAAAAGTTTCGCCATTCAATGCACGCGCAAATGTTCTTCTAGCTAAAAAACGATTGTGACGTAGTGTTCGATTACTTACGTCTGGCGTTCCACGGCTCGCACATCCACGGCGCGTTGGAAAGGTCATTTTCTTTCGATTGTAGCTGCCTAAAGCTGAAAAGATAAGGAAACAACTGTTAGTTACGAAGTAGCATGTGCAAGTTGATGCATCTACACATCAAAAACAGTCCCAAATAGTTGAAGGATAGTTGATTCAATAGCAATAAAGAACTATCAGCCGAGTCTGACATGGATCGCAAATCAAGGTTAGCAAGCAGCAGTTAGTTTGGCTTTGATGTTGCCAGTTTAGAGGGTTTGTGCATCGAGTTAGGGTTGAGATCGTAAGGAAGGTTAGGGTTAAGATTGACCTAGGGTTAGTATTGAGCTAGGGTTAGCATTGAACTAGGGTTAGCATTGAACTAGGGTTTGAGCGCAGTTAGGGTTAACTTTCTAGGGTTCGAGTGAACTAGTTAGGGTTAACTTTCTAGGGTTTGTGGAAAGCTAGGGTTAGAATTCGCACTAGGTTTGGTTACGATTCACACTAGGTTTACGATCTGCGCTAGGGTTTGTGGAAAGCTAAGGGTAAAATACTAGCTAGGGTTTACTATTCGCACTAAGTTTACGATCTGCGCTAGGGTTTGGGCAAAGCTAAAGGTAAAATACTAGCTAAGTTTACGATCTGCGCTAGGGTTTGTGGAAAGCTAAAGGTAAGATACAAGCTAGGATGACATATCCAGCTAGGGTTACACATGCAGTTGGGGTTTGCAGAAAGGTAGGTAGGTAGGGGGAAACCTTGAAGGTAGCGTTGAAGTTGGAGGTAGCTAGCAGCAAGCAAGCAAGCAAACAAACAAGTTAGTTAGTTGTTTGTTTGAAGTTGTTCGGGGACTAGCGCGAACGCAGGTCCCCACTACCAGAAATTATACGCTCGAGTTACCCACATTTGGGGTAATCGCAGGGGTCAACCCAATCGAAGTGCAATGAGAGGGCCTCACCCTGAGAGGACTGCCTTCATGATCACAGTGAACCTCCCGCGTCAGGTAAGTATGCTTGATCAAGCCGCCACATTACTCACCTCTCCTGCATCCTGAACTTGCAGCGTGTGGGATTAGCTGTCAACCTGGCCTTGTTCTGTGGGGGCAAGCACAAAGCTAGCTAGTTAGTTAGTTAGTTAGTTAGTTTTTCTTTGAGGTTGAAAAATCTTCCCGAAGGAAGTGGGCCGTACACGGAGGTAGTGCAATACCGAGACAACCCGTGGCTGGGACGAGGCAAGCCTCTTTTCCACAGCCCAGTTCCAAAAATCAGTTTAATATATGAGCTACTCAATGAGCAGCGTATCAGATATTAAGCTGATAAGAACAGATTTTTTTTTTTTTTTTTGATAATCTTTTATTTAAAAAGATAAGAGAACGGGCTAAAAAAGCCCTATGTTTTACAATTCAAATCTTTCACATAACTTCATTAACACACTCATATCAGTCTCATATAGCTTCACACTTGCTTTACACTTCAGTCACTATTACTGTACTCCATCAAAATTCCACTGTTACACCAATACCCGCCATCATCAGTTTATATCGTTCATCATATCCATGATCTCCAATTCCCTGCATATCTTTTCTTTGGTGAATCCCGTAAACTTCCCGCTCCAAACGACTTTGATAATAATTCGTTATCTCTATATAGGCTCTCGCATGGGCCAACTCACTACAAGTATAGCGATTACGTATTCTATCACTCTTCGTACACAATGCACATAGTGTCAAATTCCTACCAGGCCGAAATCCCATGGTACATGGTATGCTTCGTCTATAAAACTGACTATAATGCACACGACTCTCGAGGTAGGCTTTATCTATTTCACTCTCACCTAGCTTACATAATACTTCATTAATCTTATTAAGTACATCATCAAAACGTAGAGTTTCTATAGCGTTGATTGTACACACTGATTGTTCAATTACATTTTCTTTGATTTTCCCTTTTTGATCTTCTTCTTTACTTTGACTTTCACCTTTGTCTTTCTTTCCATCCTGTCGATCTTCTTCTTTACTTCGATCTTCATCTTTGTCCTTCTTTTCATCCTTTTGATCTTCTTCTTTACTTCGATCTTCATCATTGTCTTTCTTTTCATCTTTTTGATCTTCTTCTTTACTTCGATCTTCGTCTTTGTCATCGCTGTCATTCTCACTTTCAGGTTCGTTATTTCTTTCATCTTTCTCTTCACCATCATCTTTATCATCTTCCTCACTACTTTCTTCACTACTCTCTGTTTTCTCTTGTTGTTCTCCATCTTCTTCACTTTCTTTGTTACTACTTTCTTCACTACTTTCTGTAGATCCCACATCTATTACTTCTTTAGGCTCGCTCACATCTTTATCTTCTTGCTCGCTCATATCTTGCTCGCTCACATCTTTATCATCATCTTTTTCCACATCATCAGCTGATTCGCCTTGCTCGCTCACATCCTTATCATCTTGCTCGCTCAGATTTCCTTGCTCGCTCGCATTTTCTATCTCATCATCTTCAATGTCCATTTCTTCTTCATTAGTTTCATCTACTTGCTCTTCAGACTCCATTTGTTCATCACTTTTCTTCTCTAGCATAAACTTTGCCAGTCTTTTCAGGTCTCGTACTTTCTTGGCTGCACTTTTCCTCTTTGGCTTATTCTTGTGGAATTCGAGCACTACTCTTGCACCGGTCTTCCACTCAGTCACAGTCCAATCAGGATCTTGATCCGCTTCTGCCAAGACTGCGATCTTGCGGCTAACCTCTTCTGGTAGACATCTTCGAGGTTCCATACTTCTGAGACGTACTTCTGGAATCATATACTCACAAATACTTGATTCGGCCAATGATCCTCTTGCACTTGTAATCTTCAGAACTGGTCCACCAAAGCGTCTTCTTCCAGGAAAGATACTACACTTGATCTTAGCCAAAAGGCCGAGAAGCGATAAACCAATTCCTCCCACCCTCCACCAGCCCTTCAACAATACTACTCCCAACCATGTGGGATCGACACCCATAGGCAGCTTCCTACCTACTCTACCTACTCTATCAACTCTACCCAACTACCTACTCACTCACTCGCACTACTCACTACTCACTACTCAACCAACCCACTGCAAACACAACCCTCAAAGCAAAATTTCGACAGGGGTCCCCCCCACCCCTAGCCTCTTCACACAAACACTCCCAACAACAGCAACAACCCAATTAACTGCTCCAAAAACACGGCTACAAAAGCTTTAAACTGCAACAATATTCTTCGTCTACGGCCATACCACCGGGAAAAAACCGGTTCTCGTCCGATCACCGAAGTCAAGCCCGGTAGGGCCAGGTTAGTACTTGGATGGGTGACCGCCTGGGAATACCTGGTGCTGTAGACTTTCTTTTTCTTTCTCTCTCTATCTTCTCTATCAAGTCACTCATTCCTATACACTTTTCTTCAGCACAATCACTAGCTAACAGTCTGTGCAAATCCAAATCTTCGTCTCTACTCACTGACTAATAACAAACGATCTACGCCATGTTTCAACAAACAACATTCAAATGGCTTCTTTCAACTGGCTGCTAATCGAATTAAAGGACTCGTCTTCGTAATGGTTTCAATGGCAACAAGCACTCGAATGGCTTTGCAGTTACAAGTCGGCTTTTTCTCAATGATACAAGTCTGTTTGCAAGCAGTAAAAGTTTCGCCATTCAATGCACGCGCAAATGTTCTTCTAGCTAAAAAACGATTGTGACGTAGTGTTCGATTACTTACGTCTGGCGTTCCACGGCTCGCACATCCACGGCGCGTTGGAAAGGTCATTTTCTTTCGATTGTAGCTGCCTAAAGCTGAAAAGATAAGGAAACAACTGTTAGTTACGAAGTAGCATGTGCAAGTTGATGCATCTACACATCAAAAACAGTCCCAAATAGTTGAAGGATAGTTGATTCAATAGCAATAAAGAACTATCAGCCGAGTCTGACATGGATCGCAAATCAAGGTTAGCAAGCAGCAGTTAGTTTGGCTTTGATGTTGCCAGTTTAGAGGGTTTGTGCATCGAGTTAGGGTTGAGATCGTAAGGAAGGTTAGGGTTAAGATTGACCTAGGGTTAGTATTGAGCTAGGGTTAGCATTGAACTAGGGTTAGCATTGAACTAGGGTTTGAGCGCAGTTAGGGTTAACTTTCTAGGGTTCGAGTGAACTAGTTAGGGTTAACTTTCTAGGGTTTGTGGAAAGCTAGGGTTAGAATTCGCACTAGGTTTGGTTACGATTCACACTAGGTTTACGATCTGCGCTAGGGTTTGTGGAAAGCTAAGGGTAAAATACTAGCTAGGGTTTACTATTCGCACTAAGTTTACGATCTGCGCTAGGGTTTGGGCAAAGCTAAAGGTAAAATACTAGCTAAGTTTACGATCTGCGCTAGGGTTTGTGGAAAGCTAAAGGTAAGATACAAGCTAGGATGACATATCCAGCTAGGGTTACACATGCAGTTGGGGTTTGCAGAAAGGTAGGTAGGTAGGGGGAAACCTTGAAGGTAGCGTTGAAGTTGGAGGTAGCTAGCAGCAAGCAAGCAAGCAAACAAACAAGTTAGTTAGTTGTTTGTTTGAAGTTGTTCGGGGACTAGCGCGAACGCAGGTCCCCACTACCAGAAATTATACGCTCGAGTTACCCACATTTGGGGTAATCGCAGGGGTCAACCCAATCGAAGTGCAATGAGAGGGCCTCACCCTGAGAGGACTGCCTTCATGATCACAGTGAACCTCCCGCGTCAGGTAAGTTTTTTATTTTTAATAAGGTAACCATTAACAAGGTTTACCAAGACATTTAATTGGACCAATGGTACCCATTCACAAGGTGTACCAAGACATACATTAAAACTATACCATTTAAGTACACTACATTAAATAACTAATACCAGACAATTATTTAGAAACTTACCTAGGGGGGTTTAAAGTAATCAGTTATATAATTTAATTTTAATTTTAATTTTAATTTTAGGAATGATTAAGAAGATGTCAAGAAACAAGAAAGAACCAGGAATGGTTCAAGAATGACTTCTTCATCAAGTTAAGACTACTCGGTGAAGAAGATTACAGACTCAAACATTCGGCCAGAACTTGCCAATCACATTCCATGAGCGTTTGAAGTAGCGTTTCTTGCGCTCGGAATGGAAACGCTTGGCAAAGAGAGGAAGGAAGAAAAACAAACGTCGGCGTATACAAGACAGTACAACACGAACAGCAGGCTGCTCATCACGAAAGCGGAAATTATTACGTGACATCCAGATGAAAAACTTGGCCAGATTAAGGACATATGAAAAAACAGGTGGAACAATTTCTCGTTCATCTTCATCGAAACCAAAAAGAAGATGACGAGGTGCAAGTCTAGGACACAATGGGGTAACACGAAGAAAAATGGTTTGAAGTTGCAAAAGGACAGATTGAGTAAATGTGCAGTCAAAAAACAAGTGCTGAAGAGTTTCACGAGCATTATTACAATGACACATTGGATCCACAGACATACCAAAAGAAACAAGACGATCAGCAGTGTAGAGTACCCCATGTGCAATTTTCCAATTAACATCGATTACATGACGGTCAAGAGGCAGGATATGTACTTGCTTCCATGTCTCTGCCCAGTACAATGAACCAAAGGTAGGAAAGAATTTGTTGACGCAATGTGGTGGAATTGCAGTGGCTTTAATCAAGAGTGAATAGCAGAGTTTGGTGGTGCAAATGGCCAATGGACGTGGCTGTCCATTGTCATCTTCACGCAAGAAGTATCCATTGCCTCGCGAATGTCCTCCCAGAAGAGACCAAGATTCCAAGACGGAGGCAAAAAACGGAGGCAAAAGCGAAGAAGGATAAAACGCTGGATAAGACAAGATCTCATGAACCGTTACACCAAAACATTCTTGGACATAGTAAGCAAAGAAAGTTCCCCATTTGTTAGGAGAAAGGATGTACCGTTTGATCCATTGAACATGGAGAGCACGGACTTTCAAACGGACATCCACCACTGCAAATCCACCACTTGATTTATCTAGACATGTAGTTGCTCGTGCAACTAACTCTTTCTTACCAGACCAGAAGAATTTATAAAGAATCTTATTGATAGATGACAAGAGATTCTCTGGCAATGGTAGCACTGTGGCAACATACCAAAGACCAGAGAGCGCAAGGGCATTCGCAACAAGAGATTTTCCCCGAAAGGACAGACAGCGCCGTTGCCAAAGATCAAAGACATTGGAAAGAGATGTAATCCGCTTGTCCCAGTTTAAAGAAGAAGGTAAATTTGGGCCCAGAGAGGTACCCAGACATGGGATAGCCTCACTGGACCAATCGAGAAGAACTGGAGGGTCTGAGCGATTCGCCCAGGGCCCAAGCCACAGACCTTTTGATTTTGAAGGATTCAGTTTTGCACCAGATGCCTGCTCATATAGGCTATAGATGTCAAAGATAGCACGTATAGAGTCATCATTGGTGACAGTTAGAGTAGTATCATCTGCATATTGATTGATTAAGGATGTACAAGAAAAAGGTCCGGGCAGAAGAAAACCTTCAATACGGGGACAAGCTCGGATATTACAAGCCAAGACTTCAGCAGTGATGATGTAAAGCAAGGGCGAGAGCGGACACCCTTGCCGTACACCACGAGATAAAGAAAAGAAAGGGGTGAAAAACCCATTAACTTGGACAGTGGATAGCACATCAGTGTAAAACGTACTGATCCACTGAAGAAAATTGGGGCCAAAACCCATTACTCGTAAAGTTTTGAGAAGAAAAGGCCAATCAACGCGGTCGAAAGCTTTCTCTTGATCTAGTGATATTAGGGCAGCAGGGATGTTATTCAGAGTTGCAAAGTCAACAATATTTTGTAAAAGAAGAACAGTCTCTCCAATGAAGCGGCCAGGCACAGAGCCTGACTGATCAGGAGAGATGACATGAGACAAGACTTTAAGCAACCTGCCAGAGATAGCTCGCGACGCAATTTTATAATCGCAGTTGAGTAGAGTAATGGGTCGCCAGTTCTTACGATTACGTAAATCACCCTTTTTGGGGACAAGAGTTATGGTGCCTTGACGTTGAGAATAGGAAAGGCAGCCTTTAACACAACCATGATTAAGGACATCTACAAGATCTTGACCGAGAATGTCCCAAAAGGAGATATAGAACTCCATGGGAAGGCCATCAAAACCAGGGGTTTTATTACGTGTCATCCCTTTCAAGGCA
>JALHLI010000184.1:0-37570 GCA_023349425.1 Anthopleura sola | reverse complement strand
AGTTCTAGCGACGCGAGTTGTGCTGCTCTAATCGAGTAAGTTTGAGTTGCTGACAAATAATTCAGCTGATATGAATTCTCATAATACTCAATAATAAAACTGAAATGTGGAGAGTCGTATTCGACGCAGCGAGCTCCCTTTGCATTTGAAGGGAACTTAACTAATTTCTAATACTAGTTACATGTTCGTATAGATGCTAAGCTTCTGTGAATATTATACGGTATGCCTTATTTTGACCGGCCGCTTTATAACATGTTCCATGAATTAACATATTCAATTAGTATTTTTTAACAGTTATCACTTTAATTCTAGAAATAGAAAGCTTGCGAATATCTTGTTACGTGTAGGAATACATAATGCGAATGTTTCAGTAGCTGCAAGCTTTTCAACACTTCTCTTCTTTTAAATTCTTTTAAATTTACTGAAGAAGCGAACGAGAGTTGTTGGGTTTCCCTTCGGTTTGTTTATATTCTCGCACAATGACGCATCGTAAAAATGCACGGGCTAAAGGCTTACAAAAGGCTAACAACTTTGGAGGGATTTCATGCAGGCCTGGTCGCAAATACTTTACCTAGATTTTAAGCAACTGTCTTGAGTTTCTCGGTCGTTACAGACATACGCTCTTCAGTCTTGTAGCAGGGTGAAATGACACTTCACGATAACGCTGAAACGACTTTTTAGCGATCGAAATCCTTTTCATACACATTCAGCTTTTGGAACGCCCGCGTATTCTTAACTATTCATTCATTCTTTCAGATGCTGATAGCTCTGACGGCGAGGACGTCATGGGAATGTATGGACTTGTATAAGGATGAAGGCAAAATGAGATACTATCTGCCTTTATAACCCAACGCTTCGCTTCTCGGCCAAATGTTCTTTTTTCGGACCATTTCTCATCCTCGGACATTATATCATATATATCATATTATATCATATCCCAGCCGTCAGGAGGGGTTTATTTACTAAATATTTAATAAAAATTTTGAGGAGAGTAACTATCGAGAATACCGGGAAGGTTCAAATTTCTCATATTTTGTAAGCTCTTTCAAAAAAGTAAGTTTAAAACTTTGAGCGCGCTTTAATTTTTGCAAATTTTACAAAAGTTTGAAAATCAATTTCCGATCCGATCAGAACAGGTGTGTACAACCCAAAATAAGACCATCATTAAAAACGCATGGCTCGTTCAAAAATACACCCAGCGCTCTGATACTTTTTGAATATTTAAACTAAATCAAAGTAAGATATTTCTAGATATTTCTGATTATTTTTTTTTTTCGGGTTCTTTGCAATTTTTCTGATTCCATTGTAAGCTATTCGCTCTGAAAGCTTGTTTATCGTACTTTATTTCTTGACAGTCATTTATGAACCGTACACTATGTTTTCTACAATATAAGGTTAATAATGTTTCACATCTTAGTGACATGACTCTCTAAACACTACAGCTGTTGTCTAACTATTGATGAAGAGCACACCAATTAGTCTGTGTATGCTGCTTGTGCCTTGGTTTACAAGTGTCATTCGGACCTCTTATTCTAGTCTTAACCAAAAACGGTGTACATGTAAATAACTATTGTAGTGCATTTGGATGCTAGGTTAATGTTACCATAGTAACCAATCAGTCTATTTTCAATCTAATCTTTCATATCCCAAGATCAGTTGATGAGCTGTGTGGTGATCCTATTGCTGTTCTCCTAACCACCACTGAGTGGTAGACTGTTGTGTTGCAGTGCATTTGAATACTGGGTTGGTGTAAACATAGTAACCAAAGTTTTCTTCTTGGTGTGCTGCGTTTGGCACCTTGAAATCACAAACGTTTAAACCGGAATCGGTGACTAGGTGGTATACATCTCGTTGATGCCAAAAAGGAACAAATTTATCAAAAAAAGCATGGCCGCGGATGTTGATGTAAGGCAACTTGACACAGTGTCTCCTTTTATCCCCGCTATTGATGATGTCAAAGTCTTTCTTGTATCCAAGCAGAAAGTCAGGAGTAAGAGAATCTCTGTTTGGGTACTCACACGTAGCTCTGAACATGGTTGCTTTGGTTTGGACGTACTGCATGTTGCTTAGCGACAAACGATAGTCGTTCCACTCATGGGATTTCTGGTTCCTCGTGTGATTCTGATGAAAAGCTTTTCTTTTAAAAATATCGTTATTTTTAAGAGAGAAAGACTCGATGAGTGTCCAGGCCTGGTTTGGACTTTCAAAAGCACAATAGACGGGCACAGTTGTCTTGGTATCACTACGGGTGATAATGTAGGTACCATTTGCTGGCACTGTACCTGGTGCAGCTCCTTTGAATACATCAATACAAGACTCAATTTTCCTCTCACAGACTTTTCCACAATGGGTATTGGGACACTTGCAGCTGAACTTGACTTTTGGCTTCTCACAGTGTTCTACACAGGTTCCTCCGTTCATACAAGACTGAGTTCTGCAGCAACCATTATAGCATACACTTGTAGGATGAACCATGTGGGCTTTCTTGAGTAAAAGTTAAAAATTGATTTTAGAAATTTTCAAGAAAGGATCACGTATAGTAACACGAGCCTCAAAACTTACTCCTTTATAGAATGTCTGCTGTAGATCATAGTACACGTATCCTGTGTCATCTATAAAGTCTGCTGCCTTGGAAGTCTTGTCTTCATCCAGCAACTCACACCTGACATCTTTCATCTGGAACGCCTTACAACGACAGTCATTGACACATGACGAGAAGCACGTGCGTGGAACATCAGTGGTAATGTTCTTGTAGGAGTATCCTCTGAGATGTTTTCTTTTGATGATTTGGTTGTTCTTTGGGAAGGATCCCGAATAGCAGGTGCCTGGACATTGGAACTGACTGATGACGTGGGTGACGCATGATAACAACGTGATGATCAGGTGGGGCAGCATTGTTAATCTTATAACAGGTGAAGACAAAATTGCAAGAAATTGTTATTAACACCACATGCATGCTAATGAGTTCTGCTCAGTAGCAATTCAACGATCTGTGTCGAGCAGTGCTTAGTGTTAAGTAAATAACGTGACAGACTCCGTTAAAAATTCGTAAAAATACAATACTTCCCATCAGAATATCAAAAAGAAAACTTATCTAGTGTTTATTATAACCTTAAAAAATATTCAAAGAAATTAAAGTTTCAGCCGAATTAGATTTTGAGAAGTCCCCCTTTTGAGGTTACTAGAGACCTTCGCGGGTAAAATGTTTCTAAAAAACAACAATTATTTCACTAATTAGAAATTGTTATATTAAGGTTCACCCGGCTTGAGACCTTCAAGGGTATCTTTCGTTAAAAAAATCTCTCTACGCAACACTTTCAACAAAACCCTATAAAACTATATATCGTTTTAAATCTCATATGATAAAAAATGCGAAAAAAAAATTTTTTTTTGAAAGCAATTTATTATTTTGAAACAATGCCGGGGCCTTAAACACAAAACGGATACGTTCGGTAGATGTGAATTAATGGACATGGCGTTAGCGCGTATTTCTAAAAGAACTTCACTAGGTGAATTAGCGAAAGATAAACTACAAAAAAGTTTGAGCCTGTTTCATTTAGAGAAGCGAAATATTTCCATGTGGGCTGACGTTTTACCGCATAAAAGACGAAATAATCAAAATACCACAAATCGCTAACACTCTTTTGTTTATCCATAATTATTCATACTTTTTGCAAAATTTTACTGAAATTGAACAAAACTATATATCCTATTAATTCATTTAAAGATATGGAATTGTTGTAAAAGCTTTAAAGATTTGCGCAAGTTTCACACCTCGTTAAGACATCTGTCAACATAATGATACCGCCGGCCAACCAAAAACAAGGACGCAACGGGACCAACGGAGTGTTGACAAACACTTCAAACTACGCGGGAAATTATCTAAAAATCGAAACCTTCGTTTCTCTGGTAAACTGGTAATAAGGACACAAAAAGAATGTAGAACTCCCAAAGGTATCGAAAGTAAAGCGCATTCAAAACAAAAAAATAATCAGAAAGCGCAAGATTTTTGAAGCTTGGTAGGACCTGTACACGAATTTCATCACATTTTCTTACTGGAGACCTTCGCGGCTAAAATGTTTCTAAAAAAAATTCACTAATTAAAAATTAGTATATTAATCTTTCTTTTTGAACAAAAATTGTTTCAAAATTTTTGAAAGTTTCAAAGTTATTTTGATTTTTTTGTGTGTTGTTTTCAAAATAATTCCTTTGAACAAGTTTTGCAAATGCTCCGATCGTATCGAAAACCAAGACAAACAATATCTTTATTGTTCTTCACTGTTTTAGTAAATCACTATAGTTACTTACCTTCTGTCAGTTGAAAAAGCTGTATGACTAACCCTTGCTGTGTTGTTCCAAATCTTTAAGACTACATTTACGAGAAACGTCCGTCTCCTAGCAGCCTGAAACAAAGTCAGTCAATAAAACCAGCTTTCCTCGTGACTGACAACTACTTGAACTGACAACTGCTTGAAGTCGATCATGACTCTTGGGCATGTTTTCCTTGCTACCAAGGGTTATGAGAACACCTGCCTAATGTGTTAATAATAAATGAAGTTGTTAGGACAATGGAATATCTGACAGCAGTAAGCAGCCGTTAATGGGGGGATTTTAAAACCGACACTAAGAACAGCTGCAAAGGAGACAAACAAATATTGGGTAAATATGTTCGTTAACCATGACAAACGATGTCAAAGTTTTAAGAACAGCAGAAATATTGGTGTGATGTTGGGGATGTTTGTTCAAAATCAAACTTTACTGCAACTTTCATTGAATATGAAAAAATCATATCAATGAAGATCCCCACATCGATCTTCACAAAATTTGACTAAATATAGCGTTCAATAAAATGTTGGAACCGTTTGACAATAGCCGAGGTATCAGAGTAACATTCCATTGTCTTCAAACAATTGTTTCAAACTGAAGCATTTGGGTCAACAATACAGTAACTGAATAGATGTATGCCACGACTAAATACAATTGTTTGAGGCAATTGTCAATGACCAGTTTGGAAAAAAGACTAAGTATGTCTTTATCAGCGTAACTACTCTCATAAAGATTTATTATTATTTTGAATGTAACTCTGATATTTGCTCTTAAAAAGAAACACAGCATTCGTCCACTTCTTTGTTGTCATGTGGCAGTGGCTGGACGTCATCAGTTACCAGTTGCTAAGGGACCATTCATATTTGATGGGTGGGTGGTCGGAGGGGGCTATTTGGATTCAGAAGAGGACTATTGTTTGAATCAAAAAGCATGAGCTTTATCCAATATTTTATATTTATACCGAAATATATTCTACAATTCTGGTTGGAGCAAAACTAAATCTAGGTTTATAAAGGGGGCTGCCAAAAAAGGTACTAATTTAAAATCAACACAGCCCCCGCAACCCATGAACGAAGAACAATCCCTAATTATGGAATAGCCGGGATGTCAGAGTAACATTCCATTGCCTTCAAACAATTGTTTCAAACTGAAGCATTTGGGTCAACAATACAGTAACTGAATAGATGCATGACACGACTGAATACAATTGTTTGAGGCAATTTTCAATGACCAGTTTGGAAAAAAGACTAAGTATGTCTTTATCAGCGTAACTACCCTCATAAAGATTTATTATTATTTTGAATGTAACTCTGATATTTGCTCTTAAAAAGAAACACAGCCTTCGTCCACTTCTTTGTTGTCATGTGGCAGTGGCTGGACGTCATCAGTTACCAGTTGCTAAGGGACCATTCATATTTGATGGGCCGGTGGTCGGTGGGGGCTGTTTGGATTCAGAAGGGGACTACCATTTGTTTCAATCAATAATCATGAGCTTTATCCAATATTTTATATTTATACCGAAATATATTCTACAATTCTCTTGGGAGCAAAATCTAGGTTTGTAAAGAGGGGCTGCCAAACAAGCTGCTTCTTTAAAATTTAAAATCAACACAGCCCCCGCAACCCATGAACAAAGAACAATCCCTAATTATAAAATTTCTCTTTTGATTAACCTTTTCCGCTTAGTCGTAATGCTTTCACATTTCAGACGGCGTGTCATTCTCTTGAAAATGAGATTTCTTGTTTGTGTTGTATCCATATTCATGTGTCTTCTCATATGCAACCATTAAACAAAGAAATTATACTCTAAGGAATGACACGTGGTCTGAAATGGGAAAAAACTATGAACAAGGTAAATAGGTAACGACATGTCATTCCTTGAGAATGAGATTCTTTTTTCGAGTTGTTCATGTCGGTGTTCTCATGTGCAACCGTTAAACAAAGAAATGATAGTCTTGAGAATGACACTTTGTCTGAAAACATTACAGCGCGAAGCTCAAAAGTATGACCACATTTAATGTATTCGCATACTTCTATGCACGGGATTTTGTACTTTAAACCGACACAATTGATGCGAAGCTGTCTGGTTTTACCAAATAAGGGGTGTAAAAGCTCGTTCGGAGCAAAAAGCCCGTGTATAGAAGTATGCGAATACATTAAAAGCGCTGTAAGCCCAAGCCGAAAAAGGTCTATTAAAAAATTCAACTAATGTTTCCCTCAAAAGATATTAGCGACCTTCAGATTCGACTACGAGTACGAGAACGAGTACGAGTTTTGAAATTAGCACTGTGCTCGTAATTAACACTGAATCGTATTCGATTTCCTATTCTTAATAATCTAAAGTTTTAATCTACGTACTCCACCACGGCTACGAAATTATAGTGCCAATCTTTGAGAGTTTAAAACTCGTACTCGTACTCGTTCTCGTACTCGTAGTCGAATCTGAAGGTCGCTAACATTTCAAGCTGAGAGGAAAAAATCACAGTAAAAAAACTGAGAGAAACCGAAAAAACTGTATCAAATATATTAAAAAGGTGGGGCTATGATAGGCTGATCAATTAAGGTAATGTGTTTCAAATTCCAAATGTTTTTGAAATATAACTTTGTTTAAAAAATTTTCTAGTACTCGAGCTAAAACTACCATACTTACTCGTAGTACTTGATTTCATTCTTTTCTATATGTTTTCAGATTGATATTTTATGTACTTTGATATTCTTATTTCAATGCAAATAATTTCCTCACGGTACCCCACAACGGGGATCCAAGTGCTCTTTTAATTTATGCAGTTATGACGAAAATACTCACGTCACACTAAAATCCAAGAAAAGCCCATTTGAGTACAGGAGTCTACAAACGATGAAACCGTTCCCAAGTACAAGGATAACTTGATGTTCAATACTATGATTAACGAAGTACAAGTTTTATCAACAAGTATTTTCAGAACTCAAATCAGCTAGAAAGCCGATAAAAATAAATGCTCTTCTAAAGTATGCATTTATGGCGTGACATCATTAAGTAAAGTCACGCTTATTTCCGAGAATCAAACACGATAAACAACATTATTCAGACAACTCCCTCAACTCGTCTCGTTTCAACTCCTGAAATCATGGAATCGATGGTGGACGATCTTAAGAAAGAAGTCCAATGTTCCTTGTGTAATGATACACTTAATGAACCCAAGATCTTGTCTTGTTTCCACACATTTTGTAAGCTTTGCATCAAAACACACGCCGAGCATGTCGACCAAATCAACATCTTCAAGTGTTCTGTATGCAAATCACAAACTCCTCTACCAGAACTAAGCAGCGTTGAAGATCTACAGCCAAGTCCACTACATTCAAGAATCTTGAAGCGTCTGGCGTTAGTAGAAAGAGTAAAGGTCTGTTCTGTTTCTGATAGTCATTCCTCAGCTTCTTTGTATTGTATTGACTGTGATCGCTCGATGTTTCTTGGATGCGAAAAAAGCCATTCAGTATTTATGAAAGATCACAAAGTCGTTCGTCTGGCTAATTTGAAGAAAGAAGATATTGAGTTCATAATAACAAGAGAATATCTTTGTACAAGTCACCCTCATCTCAGACTAGAGTTCTTCTGCGAAGATTGTGATGCAATGATTTGCGGTACTTGCTTGAAACTTCATCACAGAAATCATAAGACAATTTCATTAGATACGTTTGCTTCGATCAAGAAAGCTGCATTATCAAAACATCTGCTGGTACTAGAGCAGTTGAGATTAGATGAAAAGGAAAAGCAACAACAAGAAAAGATCGCTAACACAATTAAACAACTAGGAGAAAAAGCCAAAAAAGAAGTGCGAGACAAAACCGAAATGATTATCCAAATGCTACAAGAAAACGAACGAGAATTGCTGAGACAAATCGATGAGAAGTTGGACACAGCCACCACAAACTTGAATATAATTCATCATGTTCCAGCCGTCAAGGAATACATCAAGAATGTGATGGAAAGAGGACTGGCAAGTGAAATGATGAACATTCAAGAGACACGATGCTCTCAGAAATTCATCTTCAACCACATTCCTTCCTCCAGAATTGAATTTATCCCTAATCAAGAGCTGATGCGACATGTGAATTCAGGGCTGGGAGAAATAGGAACTGGTTTGAAAACAGACCATACGCAGAGCACTATTGAGGTGAAATCTGAGACACGAGCTTTAAAGAAACAAAAGCTTAAAACAGACCATACGCAGAGCACTATTGAGGTGAAATCTGAGACACGAGCTTTAAAGAAACAAAAGCTTATTTTGATAACTAAAACCTCTACAGGAGAACTCAATGGTAATCCAAGGGATATTATAGACGTTCAAATCAAGCCTGAAAAAAATGTGAAAATAGAAAAAAAATATGCAAGAGCTGATGGTAAAGTAGTTAGATTCATGGCTAAAGTAGCTGGTCGGTTGACAGCAAAGGTTCAAGTGAATGGTAATCATGTATCTAACAGTCCCCTAGCGATGAATGTCAAGCCACAAAATATGAAACCAACACTGAGACAGTTTAACATGAAAGGTGTAATTGTAGGATCTAGTGAGTTGTTAGGAATAGCAGTAAACAGAGACAATAGCAGGATCGCTGTTGTTAATTTTTCTTCTCACTGTGTCCATGTATTCACTACTGATGGAGATCTCTTACTGACGTATGGTAGTCAAGGTTGTGCGAAGCGACAGTTGTTTGCTCCTTTCGGTTTAGCATTTCTGAACGATATAAATTTAGTTATAGCAGACTGTTTTAATCATAGAATATGTATTGTGAACACTACAACAGGAACACTGATAAAAACCTTTGGTAACCAAGGTAACGGACATGGAAATTTTGATTATCCATATGGAGTACACGTTGATGACGATGGTAACATCATTGTGTGTGATGGTGATAATCATCGTGTTCAAGTGTTCACAAGAGACGGTGACTTTCAATATCAGTTTGGTTTGACAACACAGGACAAGTTTACTCCACGTGATGTGGTAACACATGATGGACTGTTTTACGTCAGTGATGATAGTAATCACGTTATTCATGTATTTGAGAAGAAGGGTAACGTCCCGACCAGAACATCGACGATTGGTGGTCCAGGCAATGCTGATGGTCAACTGAACAGACCATGGGGCCTGGCTATTGATAATGACCATCATCTACTGGTGTGTGATATTGGTAATAACCGCGTACAAAAATTCACATTGAATGGTGGTTTTGTAGGAAGGACTCGTGATCATGATGTAATCAAGGATCCTCAATATATAACTGTTCTAAAGGATGGTCAAGTATTAGTGAGTACGATGGGTTCTGGTGTCATTGGGGTAATGTAGAAAAATAGAACTTGGTTGGGGACCCTTAACAAAAAATAATTTTGTATCTTTCTATTACAATAAGTTAGATATTTTTTCTTTAAGGAATTCAACTTCTTTATATAACTATCTACCTAGCGTTAATAAAGACCTTCATAATGTAGTTATAGCTAGAGTGCAAACAGTATATCCATGAAATACAAATGACTAAACAATACAAAATAGTGCTAAATAAACAATAGAAAACAGTAGAAATCTATTGCTTTTTATTGTTTAATTAGCACTATTTCACGGATAATATTGTTTGCACTCTAGTATCTTATAGCTTGCCAAGTTATTTTACTGATTAACTAATTAATATTATATAATTTTGCAAGTATAATCTTTTCAGAAAAGCTAAAGGACTTTGGACTAGGGCCAAAAGATGGCGTAGTCGTTGAATTATTCATTAATTGTAATTCATTCACAACTAAAACACTAAGACTGAGCCAATTTGTTACAATGAAATATCCTATTACTTAAAAACTCTCATTTGTATGTTTTTAAGAGTATGAATAACTCGAACACTTAAACCTAAACATTTTTTCATAAATTATAATATATATTATATTCCTTTTAGAGTGCAAACAATATATCCGTGAAATAAAAATTACTAGATAGTACAAAATAGTGCTAATTAAACAATAGAAAACAATAAAATTTTCAAAAAATCGTTCTATTTAGTATAAATAATGTTCCACAGATACATTATTTTTGTACTCTTTTTGCACTATATAATGCCATTTATGCAATTTCCCGCAATTCAGTTTATCTGCCAGGAGTATTTATTAAAGCATTATTAAAGCATTATTAATTTCATCGCTACAGGTAGGATCGAATAGACAAAGGATTTAGTCTAGCGTTCTTGGAGCTGGACTTTATTTGTCGCCTCGGTCGGATTTTAGTTTAGATATCATTAAGATTAACTGATAAATAAATAATTGTGTGAATAATGGAATAAATAAAAGAAATGAATTTCAGTATAATTTATATAAAGTCGAGGTATGTAAATTGATAAAAAGTAATATGAAGCATTTAACTGGAATACATTTGTAGTAATATAACCATGAATTCATAGAAATAATTTAGAAATACTTTATGAATAATTCAATGGGAGGAAAAGTCCAGGAGTGATAGAAATAATAATATTTAATATTTAATACTTATATTGCGCATTTTAACATTTGAAATATGATAAATTATACTGATTGGCCAGATTGGGAAAAAACAATGGTGTTTATCTGTTTAATACCCCTAATAAAGATTAATTGATTGATTGATTGATAGTCTATGAATCTATTAAATAGGTCCAATTTATAGAAAGGTATTGATAAATGTATGAATATATCAATAAATGTCCAGTGTCAGGTCAATGTTCTATAATCGTTTGAGGTTTAGTGGTACTTTCAAGTCATCAATGATGGCAATAGAACTGAGTGAGTGGAATTTAGTCTGGAATCCCATATCACAAAATAAACTCGCGCGCTGATTGGTCCGAGATGACGAATATGTGACGTAGATAGCGAACGATTCAGCGCGGAATCCAACGCTTTCAAAGCTGAATTCAATGAAAAATCAGGGATCCCGCACAAAAAAAATTGCTTCGCGACTCGTGCGATATCGTTTTTACTCGTGAAATTCATCGTGGAATTCCCTTGTCATCCAATGAATTTTTCTATAAAATTATACGAGTGATTATAATTTTGCACGACCGTGTACTGCAATTTTTTAATCACGAGTATGACTTCCGACGAAAAGTGCAGGTCACGAGGTTCTGTTCTCAATATTCTGATCTCTTTTGATTAAGACAAACTAAAGCGCAAACGGAGGGGAAGTGGTTCTAGCCTGGGCGGATCAGTGATAGGGTTGTGCAGCTGAGAGCCAGATACCCTGACCCCACCCTCGACTACATGGCCTTATCATTCTTACTGCGCATGATCGAAGAAGTGCAAGCTAAAGACTGTGGTGTATTGTAGCTCGCGGTAGTCAGAAATTTGGCAACCTGGTATGTAAATGCGCTCGATCGCTTCCTAAATCAACGGTTTTTCATTTAAAAAAATCCGTTTTTATTGCTTTACAGCTATACTGCCATGTTATTGTTTCTCAAGGTAATTGTTATTATTTATTTCAAGGGGTCTCGTGACTGGTCGATTTTTCAATCAATTATTGCGAGGACAACAAGACGCAACACTGTAAATTTTAACCCTATCATTATTGGATTACAGATTAAACACTACAGCTGTTATCTAACTATTGATGAAGAGCACACCATTTAGTCTGTGTATGCTGCTTGTGCCTTGGTTTACAAGTGTCATTCGGGCCTCTTATTCTAGTCTTAACTATAAACAGTTTAGTGGTATTTAACTATTGTAGTGCATTTTGATGCTAGGTTAGTGTTACCATAGTAACCAAACAGTCTATTTCCCATCTAATCTTTCATATCACAAGGTCAGTTGATGTGCTGTGTGGTGACCCTATTGCTGTTCTCCTAACCACCACTGTGTGGTAGACTGTGGTGTAGCAGTGCATTTGAATACTGGGTTGGTGTACAGATAGTAACCAAAGTTGTCTTCATGGTTTGCTGTGTTTGGCACCTTGAAATCACAAATGTTGAAACCGGAATCGGTGAGTAGGTGGAATACATCTCGTTTATGCCAAAAAGGAACAAATTTATCAAAAAAAGCATGGCCGCGGATGTTGATGTAAGGCAGCTTGACACAGTGTCTCCATTGATCCCCGCTATTGATGATGTCAAAGTCTTTCTTGTATCCAAGCAGTAAGTCAGGAGTAAGAGAATCTCTGTTTGGGTACTCACACGTAGCTCTGAACATGGTGGCCTTGGTTTGGATGTACTGCATGTTGCTTAGCGACAAACGATAGTCGTTCCAGTTATGGGATTCCTGGTTCCTCGTGCGATTCTGATGGAAGGCTTGTTTTTTGAAAATATGGTTATTCTGTAGAGAGAAAGACTCGATAAGAGTCCAGGCCTGGTTTGGACTTTCAAAAGCACAATAGACGGGTACAGAGGTCTTAGTATCACTACGGGTGATAATGTAGGTACCATTTGCAGGCATGGTACCTGATGCAGCTCCTTTTAACACATCAATACAAGACTCAATTTTCCGGCTCTCACAGAATTTTCCATAATGGGTAATGGGACACTTGCAGCTGAACTTGACTTTTGGTTTCTCACAGTGTTCTACACAGGTTCCTCCGTTCATACAAGACTGAGTTCTGCAGCAACCATTGTAGCATACACTCGCAGGATGAACCATGTGGGATTTCTTGAGTAAAAAGGTGAACATTGATTTCAGAAATATTCAAGCAATGATCTTGTATAACAACAAGAGCTACAAAACTTACCCCTTTATAGAATGTCTGCTGAAGATCATAGTACACGTATCTTGTCTCATCTACAAAGTCTGCTGCCTTGGAAGTCTTGTCCTCATCCAGCAACTCACACCTGACATCTTTCATCTGGAACGCCTTACAACGACAGTCATTGACACAGGACGAGAAGCACGTGCGTGGCACATCAGTGGTAATGTTCTTGTAGGAGTATCCTCTGAGATGTTTTCTTTTGATGATTTGGTTGTTCTTTGGGAAGGATCCCGAATAGCAGGTGCCTGGACATTGGAACTGACTGATCACGTGGGTGACGCATGTTAACAGCGTGATGATCAGGTGGGGCAGCATTGTTAATCTTATAATAAATGAAGACAAAATTGCAAGAAATTTTTATTAACACCAAATGCATGCTAATGAGATCTGCTCAGTATAATATTCTTATTATCTGTGTCGAGCGGACTAATATTTGTCTGTTAATGTGTATCTTTGCCAGTTGAAAAAATATGCTAAAGAAGCTAAAAAGGGTCTATGCAGTTTGATTACTGAAAATTACGGTCACAATTCATGGAGGGACACCACAACAGCTTTCGCTGATTACTGTGGACCCGAAATTGTTAAGAATATGCTAATTAAGCTGGTTAAAATACGTTAAAGTGTTCTGGTTGTCCAACATTCAGGAAGATAAAGAGAAAAATTGTAATGTTAAGAAATAAATAAATAAATAACGTCTATATCTATTTATAATAAGGCTTCAGTTACCAGGAAAAGAAGTCAAAAAATCAGTTTTCTTCACGAATTCACCATTCCCCTTATTACGTCTTGTTACCACTACGACTAGAATCGTCTTCAATTGTTTTTGTTATTCAAATGTTTTAAATCCTTTGGAAGTCGCAAGATAATGGTGTTAATTACGCTAACAAAAGGAACTATGAAAAGGATTCTGATAGAAGTGGTGCCATAGGTAATAAGGGAATAGGATTTAGAAACAACAAGACAAGAAAACACTGTTGCAGCATATTAGTATGTGTTTTGGGCTTGGCTTGTCTGCATTTACATCCCATAATGCATCATTGTGACGTCATCCGTGGAAAGTGCTATTAAAGTCCCGAAAAAAAAATTACCCAATCAAACCAAAGAGCGACATTCAACAAGGTTACTGACCAAGTTTCAGGATGTTTGACCTAAACAATGTAACACTAACTTATATATTGAAGTTAATAAACCGTGCGCTAATGAATATTAATGAGGATATATTGATTTAAAAAAATGTCAACGCTAAGAAAATAGTTCTTTTTTTTTAATTAGCGAAGTTCTAATTAACAGTTTGGGATAAGAAATAATATTTATTCGAAGAACGAAGACAAGAATAGTATTACATTTCCATACCATTCGATGTCGTGAAATATAAATATGAGAATATCGAAGTAGATGAGAATAGTTGAAAATACATATTATTATATGATTATCAATGAAATGCTTATATTTCTTCATTTCAAAAATGTGATATTTCCACATGTGAAGAAGAGAAACGTTAATATATGATAATGTAAAAAAATTAGGATTAGGGATAAAAAAAATTACAAAAAAAAAGAAGGGAAACTTCAATATATGATAATGTGACAAAAAATATGCACAAATATTCTTTTTGATTTTTGTGTGTTGTTTTCAAAATAATCAAACAATATCTTTATTGGTCTTCACTGTTTTAGTAAATTACTATTTCTATTTGTTGTTTAATGATAATAAATTATTTTCGGAAAATGTAGAAAACTTGATTTCCCCGGAACATTTTAGCACATGAAAAAGAAAATTCATGAGTGGTTCCGATTCCCCCCTAGTTACTGTTGCCATGTACCACAAGCTCAACAAATTAACTAGAGTATCACAGAATTTAAAACTCTGATAGCGAAAAATTGATTCTATCATAAATCATTTCAATAGAGTTTACTCCTGTGAAAGTCAAAGAAATGTCCTCGTAATCCCTGTACTTCTCTTTGAAGCACATACTGTCGGTGTAGTTTGTCATTATACTTTTTCATTTCAACAGGAACTTACACTAGTTACTTACCTTCTGTCAGTAGAAAAAGCTGTATGACTTTCTGTGTTGTTCCAAATCTGTATGACTAGATTTACGAGTCCGTCTCCTTGCAGCTTGACGAGGAGCGAAAGGACGCCTATTTTCTCACACTAGTCTTCTAGGTGACACTAACAGTTCAAGCAGTCAACTAACGAAAACTAGGGCTAACACTTGTGCTTCATTTATTATTCACATATTTAGCAGGTGTTCAGATATTGAAGGGGCCCATTATTTGTACATCATATTATTCACACATTCATAAGGCAGGTAGACATACCCCTTGCATTTGAATACTAATATCATTAACCAATCATATTGCGACATTTAGTTTGAAGAATAGAGATATCGATTTAATCTTCATATATCCAATTATATTTTAAAAAGAAGTATTTGAGGGTCTACATAGAGAAGAAGTAAGAAAACTAAGGTCACATTTAATGAATATTTGGTGTAGGAATCTGTGCTTCTCTACTTTTTATCTATTAAACTTCGAGCGGACTTTAATTTTTGCAAATTTTATAAAAGTTTTTAAATCAACTTCCGGTTCGCTCTGGACAGGTGTGTACAACCCAAAATAAGACAAATCTTTGAGAAAGCATGGCTCGTTCAAAAATACTCCCACCGATATATCTGATACTTTTTGAACATTAATTTGAACTAAACCAAAGTAAGATATTTTTAGATATTACTAATTATTTTTTTCAGGTTCTTGGCAATTTTTCTAATTCCCAGGAGGGAGGGGGGGTCTCTATTATATTCAAATAACAATCCTAGAGAGACATCGCTACCAGTGTGACGTCACGTAGCAACACAAGACAGGGCTTCGAGTCGCTTGTTCAGCATAGCTCGGGGACGCCATTGTGCGAAGTAAAAAAGGAAGGTTAAAGAGTGGTTTAGCGATCAATTGTGGTCTAATTATCATGAGTGTGGGCTTTTGTTTTATTCTTTTATCAGTCAAGTGCAACTAAATTAAGTTTTTTTTTATCTCGATATATAATTGTTTAACTTTCACGGGACGGTTACGGGTTCTTCATTTTTTGTTCGGGATTAGTGAAACTCTTCTTGTAGATCGTTATTTTGTCCCGAAAAAAGCAACCAATTACTTCAAAAACAGGAGGTTGTATTCAGCGATAATAGAACTTGAAATCTAACCTATATATGCTGGAGTTCAAATGCTAGTTCTTCTCATCAATCGTTTTTTGTGTTCTGTTGGGCTTCACTCAACTTACACAGTGTGATTGGCAACTACTATTCCAATGTTGAACTGATTTTATCTGCTTTGTTTTTGTGATTTGAGACTTTGAACGTGTGAGGTATATGATTGTCATCTGTGTTGTCCTTATAAAAGTTAATATTGTTGCGCTTTTTTACAAACTTATTGCGTAGTTCAGTGTTTATTCACTCCTTTTGTCTGATAATTGATATTTAACAAATAGAAAACGTTTGCCGTGTTTACATAACCTGATATAAACACGAGGGAAGTTTGGGAGAAGTCGAGAGCCGTTGTGTAAAACCGAGCCGCGGGCGAGGTAATCGAGAAAATAATTCATTATGCAGGAATGGAGATACTATAGTACTATAGTACGTCATTCATTATGTTGCGTGGGATTAAGAAAGTTCTTTTGAATTCCTCTCGTGCGGAATTTAGTTGATTTCGAAATACTGTAGGGCTTATAAGGAGTGTTACGGAGTGCTCACTGGAGTGAAGCAGTTGTGTTCTCTTAAGTGTAATTTCTGATCAACATTGCAGAGTATTTAGTGGCGTGGGGAATAAAACTTTTGTTCAACACTAGTATAACACAGCACACGTTGGACTTCGTTTATATAGTCTTGGTGACGGTCGGGTCTTGTTTCGCTGAGGAAATCAAAACAAGTAAGTATTTTTTTTTTTTTTTTTTGCAGTCTAACTATGTAACTACTTCAGTCCAGCTTTCGATCGATAATGTCTGGGCACATAGTAGCGCCGAAAAAACTCATAAATGAACATTGTCGTCCTCGTGATATGTCACTAAATCGTTCTTGACCTTGGTGCGGAATGCTTCCAGCAACAAATAATTTTGAGCTGGACATAGTTAGAATGCGAAAAAAAATACTTACTTGTTTTGATTTCCTCAGCGCCAACCAAACCAAGACCCGACCGTCACCAAGACTATATAAACGAAGTCCCACGTGTGCTTAAAACATGCAATTTTTAAAACTCAAATATTCTGAAGTAAGCGTGGTTGTGGCAAAATTTTGCTTCATATGGAAATATTTTACCATTACCATCATACACAGCACGAAAATTATAAAGTCACTTAAATATTTACCAAAAAGACACATTTATGGATCAAAAATTATTTCATTGAACACAGCAATATATACACGCATTTCCTTTATTTTGAACCAGGGTAAAATGTATCAAGCAATTGCTTAATACATCGGACCAACGGACCATCGGACCATCGGACCAACGCGTACGTCATGGGAATGTATGGACTTGTATAAGGATGAAGGCAAAATGAGGCACTATCTGCCTATATTTAATGGAAATGGTGAGGAAAGAATTATATTTTTTCTTTTAAAAAGACTTTAATTGCGCCATAACTCGGTCCCTGAACAAAACCTTCTCGAATTTCATAAAACATCTTCGAAAAAATGCGATTTATTCTAACAGATAATATATAGATTTAGGCACTGCCTAAAAGCGGAGCTCCCATAAATAGTAATATATTCCTAATATCTTACAAAAACATAAGCTTATCCATAAAAAAAAAACAAGCTCATCATTTTTGCGATTGTGTAATAAAAATAGCTGGAAAAGCCCGATAAATAGCAAATATTTGGTGTGATATGTATTCCATTTTTCATATTTCTTCAACATTAAAATAGATTATCTATAAAAATGTCAAAATTCCATGATTATGAAATATGGAATCTTGTTTTGACATCAGAATTCCTCGCGTGAGGCTCGCTGGCCGTCAAATATATTTTTTCAATGGACTAAGTCTTTTTACTAAGTCCTAGGCTAAGCCTTTTTTGTTGAAATGGAATCAAAAAAATATCAAAGCTTCAAATATCGCTTTTTTGGTTCACAAGTATTGAAGAAAAAGATGAAAAATGTAAAATGCAGTAAAAACGACAAACTATCCAAGTTTTTTTGACAATGTTTGCCGAAGCAACTTACTTGGCTTGTCTCGGCTTGTCTGACAGTTTGTTCTACAGCTAGTTTAATTTACACATTTTTTGTCGTTTTTTTTTACGAAATATTAGTTAAAATTAATGAATTTACCTTCTATGAAGTTTTTTCTACGGGACTGAAATAATGTTCTTGCAGTATAATCAGGTTTTTCTGGTCTACTGGCCACTTTTTCTCTCACTGAAGTTTCAGTCACGCAACTTCATCGTCAGATTAGAATCTACCCTCGCTAAATCTTCATTAGCAAGTCGCTAAAATCGAAATATTTTTTTTGTTCACTTTAAGACAAACATGACTTTGATTAATCTTTTATTCGCATTCCAAAAATAAGAAAAAATACTTCTTGATCCATCTTTGACTACATTATTGCGATTGTTTCCGTGCATTTGTGCATAGCGGTGCACGGACGGACGTATGTATGTATGTATGTATGTATGTATGTATGTACGTACGTACGTACGTACGTACGTACGTACGTACGTACGTACGTATGTATGTATGTATGTATGTATGTATGTATGTATGTAAGTATGTATGTATGTATGTATGTATGTATGTATGTATGTATGTATGTATGTATGTATGTATGTATGTATGTATGTATGTATGTATGTATGTATGTATGTATGTGTGTGTGTGTATGTATGTATGTATGTATGGACAATAGAATGACGTAATCAAGCCATGAAAAATCAACTTGATGGATTACCCTTTTTTCTTAAGTATGGTGCTCTGCTCGCGAGGGCTTTCGGCCCACGTGGAAGCTCCGCTGATAACCCAAGCTTGGGCTTCCTGAGGTAGTCCCCAATCCCCTGGCCACTTAGCATATGACTGAGCATGCGTATAGCGGCTCTGGTTTTGGTGCAATTTCGAACGACGGTTGGGAGGATTGATCATGGCCTGAAGGAATATTGTTGAATTGATCGTTTTTTAGGCTTTGGAGTTATTCTTTTGTGTGTTCTTATATTGCATATATGTGTTTTATAACCTTTTTTATCTTTTGTTTTTATATTTCAGCCTCCCTTGTCCAGGAATAACTTTCGAGCGACTCTCCAGTTCAAATCTCTGAAGTGGAGGACATACTGGAGTAATTTTGACTGTCCGACTATCGAAAATGGCGGAAAGTCCAGTTTAAAACTTCGAGCACGCTTTTATTTTTGCAAATTTTATAAAAGTTTGAAAATTGACTTCCAGTCCGCTCTGGACAGGTGTGCACAACAATAATATGACCCATCTTCGAGAAAGCATGGCTCGTTCAAAAATACTCCCACCGATATATCTGATACTTTTTGAATATTTGAACAAAACAAAAGTAAGATATTTCTAGATATTTCTAATTGTTTTTTCGGGTTCTCGGCAATTTTTCTGATTCCATTCTAAGCAGCTGCTCCCACTGATCTGATACTTTTTGAACATTTGAACTAGCTATCAGAATACAAAACCAATGTAAAATATTTCTAGGAAAAATTTTTTTTTTCGGGTTCTTGGCAATTTTTCATCTGGTATATGATTTTTTCTCATTCCAACTAATCGCTCTAAAATTACGCTTGTTTATTGTACTTTATTTCTTGACAGTCATTTATGAACCGTACACTATGTTTTCTACAATATAAGGTTAATAATATTATTTCACATCTTAGTGACATGACACTCTAAACACTGTATACAGCTGTATTCATATCACAAGGTCAGTTGATGTGCTGTGTGATGACCCTATTGCTGTTCTCCTAACCACCACTAGATGTGGTAGACTAACGTGTAGCAATGCATTTGAATAATAGGTAAGTGTTACCATGGTAACCAATCAATCTATTTTCCATTTAATTTTTCATATCACAAGGTCAGTTGATGTGCTGCGTGGTAACGCTATTGCTGTTCTCCTAACCACCACTGTGTGGTAGACTGTTGTGTAGAAGTGCATTTGAATACTGGGTTGGTGTAATCATAAAAACCAAAGTTGTCTTCCTGGTATGTTGCGTTTGGCACCTTGAAATCACAAAGGTTTGCACTGGAATCGATGACTAGGTGGAGTGCATCTCGTTTATGCCAAAAAGGAACAATTTTATCAAAGAAAGCATGGCCGCGGATGTTGATGTGAGGCAACTTGACACAGTGTCTCCTTTTATCCCCGCTATTGATGATGTCAAAGTCTTTCTTGTATCCAAGCAGAAAGTCAGGAGTAAGAGAATCTCTGTTTGGGTACTCACACGTAGCTCTGGACATGGTGGCCTTGGTTTGGATGTACTGCATGTTGCTTAGCGATAGACGATAGTCGTTCCAGTTATGAGATTCCTGGTTCATTGGATGATTCTGATGGAAGGCTTTTTTTTTGAAAATATGGTTATTCTGTAGAGAGAAAGACTCGATGAGAGTCCAGGCCTGGCTCGGACTTTCGAAAGCACAATATACGGGTACAGTTGTCTTGGTATCACTACGGGTGATATTGTAGGTACCATTTGCTGGCATGGTACCTGGTGGAGCTCCTTTGAACACATCAATACAAGCCTCAATTTTCCACTCACAGACTTTTCCACAATGGGTATTAGGACACTTGCAGCTGAACTTGACTTTTGGTTTCTCACAGTGTTCTACACAGGTTCCTCCGTTCATACAAGACTGTGTTCTGCAGCAACCATTAAAGCATACACTTGCAGGATGAACCATGTGGGATTTCTTGAGTAAAAAGTTGAAAGTTGATTTCAGAAATCTTCATACAATGATCATGTATAACAACAAGAGCTTCAAAACTTACCCCTTTATAGAATGTCTGCTGTAGATCATAGTACACGTATCCTGTCTCATCTACAAAGTCTGCTGCCTTGGAAGTCTTGTCCTCATCCAGCAACTCACACCTGACATCTTTCATCTGGAACGCCTTACAACGACAGTCATTGACACAGGATGAGAAACACGTGCGTGGAACATCAGTGGTAATGTTCTTGTAGGAGTATCCTCTGAGATGTTTTCTTTTGATGATTTGGTTGTTCTTTGGGAAGGATCCCGAATAGCAGGTGCCTGGACATTGGAACTGACTGATCACGTGGGTGACGCATGATAACAACGTGATGATCACATGGGGCAGCATTGTTAATCTTATAATGAATAAAGACAAAATTGCAAGAAATTGTTATTAACACCAAATGCATTCTAAGGAGATCTGCTCAGTAACATTCTTATTATCTGTGTTGAGCGGACTAATATTTATTTATTTATCTGCGCCATTTAAAAAATATGCAAAAGAAGCTAAAAAGGGTCTATGCAGTTTGATTACTGAAAATTACGGTCAAAATTCATGGCAGGGACACCACGACAGCTCTCGCTAATAACTGTGGGCCCGTAAACTGTTAAGGATATGTTAGTAAAGGGAGACTAGTACCAAAATCGCTCAAAATTCCTGGAATAATCTTTAAGGGTCTAATTAACACTGGTTAAAGTTTTTGCTTGATATTCCGATGGGAAGTGTTATATTTTTCCGAATCTTTAAAGGAATCAGTGACGTCATTTACATACATCTCTCTATGGCATTTTTTTTATTTTGTGATCAAAATATTTGCTCGTCTCATAATCAATACTGAAAAAAAGTAGAAATAGAAAATTAGAAATAAAATACATCAGGAAGTTATTTGTATAGGTAATAGCATGGTTTGGAGGGATATTAGGTATAAATACCACGAGTGATATTCAAACATTGTTGTAATTTCACGAGCCGACGTCCTCGCCGAGTGAAATTACTGCAATTTTGAAATATCATGAGTGGTATTGATGCCAAATGTCACTCCAAACCATGGTATTACCTATACAAATAACGTCTTGATTTATGGCCTAAGATGGCCTAAGAAATTTACTGAAAAATCTGTATAAGTTTGTTTGTTTATTCATCGTTTCAGCGGCCGCTTTATCAGTCATGTACGGGGAACAAGATTTAATAAGCTTAAGCTTAAAAATAAAAAAAGGTGTCTTGACTTGAGACTCGTTGTTGTAAAGATTAAGTTTTCAGTCTGTTTTTCGCTTCAACGAAGGCAAACCGTCGTTGTTCAGCTATGTGATCTTGAATTTGAAAAAACAACGTTTTCCAGGAATAAACAGCAGTCGGATATCCTTATCTTCATCAGGAGAACTTCAACAGAATCACGTTATTGTGAGTTTTTACTTCGCTGGTTTTCTTCTTTTCCAACGGAGTGTTGACAAACACTTCGAGCTACACGGGAAATCATCTAAAAATCGAACTCTTCGTTTCTCTGGTAAACTTTTAATAAGGACACAAAAAGAATGTAGAATTATCAAAGTTACCGAAAGTAAAGCGTATTCAAAACGAAAACATAATCATAAAGCTCCAGAGTTTAGAAGCGTGGTAGGACATGTACACGAATTTCATCACGCGGGAAAATTGAAAGAGGAACTGCCTCAAGTATAGTAGGATTAACAAGGATCACGACGCCTTCGGTTTTGATTTAGTTCCCCTTTAAATCATGTTTTTTTTTTTTTTTTTTTTTTTTTTGAATAACTAACAAACTTTCAAACATTTCGAATCAATTTTTGTTCAAAAAGAAAGATTAAGGTTAATTTGGTTTTTGTGTGTGTTGTTTTCAAAATAATTTCTTTGTACAAGTTTTGCAAGTGCTCCGATCTTATCGAAAACCAAGACAAACAATATCGTTATTGGTCTTCACTGTTTTAGTAAATCACTATTTCTATCTGTTGTTTAATGATAATGGATTATTTTCGGAAAATTTAGAAAACTCGATTTCCCCGGAACATTCATCAGTGCATGTTCGGACTCCCCCCTAGTGAGATTTGCCATGTACCACAAGCTCAACAAATTAGCTAGAGTATCACAGAATTTAAAACTCTGATAGCCGAAAATTGATTCTATTATAATTTATTGCAATAGAGTTTACTCCTGTGAAAGTGAAAGTAAGAGAAATGTCCTCATAATCCCTGTACTTCTCTTTAAAGCAGATACTGTCGGTGTAGTTTGTCATTATACTTTTTCATTTCAACAGGAACTTACACAGTTACTTACCTTCTGTTAGTTGAAAAAGCTGTATGACTTTCTGTGTTGTTCCAAATCTTTATGACTAGATTTACGAGAAAAGTCCGTCTCCTAGCAGCCTGACACAAAGTCTGTTAGCTTCTATTCTCCCTGACGCGAGCAAATGAATCTTGTTCAAGGGCCCAATTTTATCTTTCAATTTCAAATAGATACCTTTACTCAAGGTAATAAAGTCATGCACACACTTGTAATTGTTTCTGTAAAGCTTTTGATGGATCTTTAGTCCAGGTTCCAATAAAACCCGCTTTCGTCGTGACTGACAACTGCTTGAACTGACAACTGCTTGAAGTCGATCATGACTCTTGGGCATGTTTTCCTTGCTACCAAGGGTTATAAGAACACCTGCCTAATGTGTGAATAATAAATAAAGTTGTTAGGACAATGGAACGTCTAACTGCAGTAAGCAGCCGTTCGTTGGGGTGATTTTGAAACCGACGCTAAGAACGGCTGCAAAGGAGACAAACAAATATTGGGTAAATATGTTCGTGAACCATGACAAACGATGTCAAAATTTTAAGGACAGCAGAAATATTGGTGTGATGTTGGGGATGTTTGTTCAAAATCAAACTTTACTGCAACATTTATTGAATATGAAAATATCATATGAATGAAGATCCCCACATTGATCTTCACAAAATTTGGCTAAATATAGCGTTCAATGAAATGTTAGAACCGTTTGACAATAGCCGAGATATCAGAGTAACATTCCATTGTCTTCAAACAATTGTTTCAAGCTGAGGCATTTGGGTCAACAATACAGTAACTGAATAGATGCATGCCACGACTGAATACAATTGTTTGAGGCAATTTCCAATGACCAGTTTGGAAAAAAAGACTAAGTATGGCTTTATCAGCGTAACTACCCTTATAAAGATTTATTTTCATTTTGAGTGTAACTCTGATATTTGCTACTAAAAAGAAACACAGCCTTCGTCCACTTCTTTGTTGTCATGTGGCAGTGGCTGGACGTCATCAGTTACCAGTTGTTAAGGGACCATTCATAATTGATGGGTTGTCGGTGGGGGCTGTTTGGATTCAGAAGGGGACTATTGTTTGAATTAAAAATCATGAGCTTTATCCAATATTTTATGTTTATACCGATTTATATTCTACAATTCTCTCGGGAGCACAACAAAATCAAGGTTTGTAAAGAGGGGCTGCCAAAAAAGCTGCTTCTTTAAAATTTCAAATCAACACAGCCTCCGCAACTCATGAACGAAGAACAATCCCTAATTATGGAATAGTATAAATATTCTCTTTTGATACAACTTTTTGGCTTAGGCGTAATGTTTTCCCATTTCAGACGGCGTGTCATTCTCTTGAGAATAAGATTTCTTTTTGAGTTGCATCCATATTCATGTGTTTTCTCACGTGCAACCATTAAACAAGGAAATGTTTCTCTAGGGAGTGACACGTGGTCTGAAATGGAAAAAAATTATGCACAAGGTAAATAGGTGACGACATGTCATTCCTTGGGAATGAGATTCTTTTTTTTGAGTGGCATCCATATTCATGGTTCTTGTTTTGTGCAACCGTTAAACAAAGAAATGATACTCTTGGGAATGACACTTGGTCTGTAAACATTAAGCCCAAGCCGAAAAGGTCTATTAAAAAAATCAACTAGTGTTAGCTTTCTGAAAGCTCCAGATAAGTTGATCGCCTTCCCCAAAAGGAATTATGGGTCACTATTTTTGGTTAGCATTTTTCGAGCATTTTTCAAGTATACTATGCATACTTTTCTTGTTGATTGAAATATAGTTCCGCCATGAGTTCGAATAGCGTTTATTATTAATATTGACAAAAAAAGAACTCGTATTTCATAAATATTCGCCAAACTGGAAAATCTGTCATCATTGTCCATAGCAGTGACGTAAGCCTAGTACGGATTTCGGCAGACTGAAAACAATAGGCTTAAGGCTAGCTTCGTACCCTGTTCCTCTTCTCTCCTTCGCGGCCTCGTTAATTGCGTTACTAATTAATTCCGAGTGACACACGATCGGTTCTTAATATTAAAGAGACCGACAAACATCACGAGATTGAAATCGGAGCTAGATGTTTATTCACTACTAAAGGTCAGCTTTGCTACTATAGCAGTTCGACCGTTAAAAACAAAATAAAGCGTTAGTTTTAATCCAAACAGGGAGGCGACTCTGGCACCCGTGCTTTGACGTTACGTGAGAAGGGTCTGTTTTGGCATTTCCTCACAGAACCCCCAACGGGGATCCAAGGAACATGTGTGCTTCCCTCCTCTCCCATCCATCGTAAGTTAATCGATAAAATAGTTAATTAACATGTGGGTTTCCAATCATTCTCAATGGAATGAAAAACACAATAGACTTGGCTGTCAATGTTGGTACCCTGCTGTGCAGAGATTTTGCAACAGGTGGATGACGTCACTGCGTCGAAAGGCTACGTTCTCGAGATTTTATTTAAAAATGAACCAAAGAACTAAAACAAGCACCTTGATATCGATATTAGCAAAAAGGCTTCTTTGCTGCATATTATTAGCTGAAACTTTTTATTCTTTTTCCCTTTCTAAGGTTTATTTTATAATAGTTGCTTAGTTACGGAGCTAGGTGTTACGGACGGGGTAATTATAGTCTAGTCAGAGCATGCGTTTTCGCGCTTCTGTGACTCACATCTGCAAAAAAGTGAAAGTCGAGTGAAACTTAAGGAATAAAAAACAGTTTTCCGTGTATTATACTCCGATAAAGAAACGCGGGATGTGGAGAGAACACGAGAGAAGCGTAGGAAACAAACGACGCGAGCATGTATTATGCTCTCATAAAACATAGCTTTTTGACCAATCAGAGCGCGCGTAATATCAAAGTTATTTTATAAACTGACATAAACAGGAGTTTCATTCAAAAGATAACATTCAAAGGTGAGAGGAAAAATTCACATTAAAAAAACTGACAGAAACCGAAAACACTTTATCAAATATATTAGTTGGGGCTATGATTGGCTGATCAATTTGGGTAATGTGTTTCAATTTCCAAATGTTTTTGAAATACAACTTTGTTTTAAAAAAATCCTAGCACTCGAGCTAAAACTACCATACTTACTCGTAGTACTTGATTTCATTCTTTTCTATATTTTTTCAGATTGACATTTTATGTACTTTGATATTCTTATTTCAATGCAAATAACTTCCTCACAGTACCCCCCAACGGAGATGCAACTGCTCTTTATGCAGTTATGATCATGACGATAATACTCACGTCACACTAAAATCCAAGAAAAACACATTTGAGAACAGGAGTCTACAAACAATTACTGAAACCGTTCCCAAGTGCAGGGATAATGTGATGTTCAATACTATGAGTAACGCAGTACAAGTATTTTCAGAACTCAAATCAGCTAGAGAGCCGATAACAATAAATGTTCTACTAAAGTATGCAATCATGGCGTGACATCATTTCAAGGAAGTAAAGTCAGGCTTATTTCCAAGAATCAAACATGGCAAACAACATTATTCAGACAACTCCCTCAACTCGTCTCGTTTCAACTCCTGAAATCATGGAATCGATGGTGGATGATCTTAAGAAAGAAGTCCAATGTTCCTTGTGTAATGATACACTTAATGAACCCAAGATCTTGTCTTGTTTCCACACATTTTGTAAGCTTTGCATCAAAACACACGCCGAGCATGTCGACCAAATCATCATCTTCAAGTGTTCTGTATGCAAATCACAAACTCCTCTACCAGAACTACGCAGCGTTGAAGATCTACAGCCAAGTCCACTACATTCAAGAATCTTGAAGCGTCTGGCGTTAGTAGAAAGAGTAAAGGTCTGTTCTGTTTCTGATAGTCATTCCTCAGCTTCTTTGTATTGTATTGACTGTGATCGCTCGATGTTTCTTGGATGCGAAAAAAGCCATTCAGTATTTATGAAAGATCACAAAGTCGTTCGTCTGGCTAATTTGAAGAAAGAAGATATTGAGTTCATAATAACAAGAGAATATCTTTGTACAAGTCACCCTCATCTCAGACTAGAGTTCTTCTGCGAAGATTGTGATGCAATGATTTGCGGTACTTGCTTGAAACTTCATCACAGAAATCATAAGACAATTTCATTAGATACGTTTGCTTCGATCAAGAAAGCTGCATTATCAAAACATCTGCTGGTACTAGAGCAGTTGAGATTAGATGAAAAGGAAAAGCAACAACAAGAAAAGATCGCTAACACAATTAAACAACTAGGAGAAAAAGCCAAAAAAGAAGTGCGAGACAAAACCGAAATGATTATCCAAATGCTACAAGAAAACGAACGAGAATTGCTGAGACAAATCGATGAGAAGTTGGACACAGCCACCACAAACTTGAATATAATTCATCATATTCCAGCCGTCAAGGAATACATCAAGAATGTGATGGAAAGAGGACTGGCAAGTGAAATGATGAACATTCAAGAGACACAATGCTCTCAGAAATTCATCTTCAACCACATTCCTTCCTCCAGAATTGAATTTATCCCTAATCAAGAGCTGATGCGACATGTGAATTCAGGGCTGGGAGAAATAGGAACTGGTTTGAAAACAGACCATACGCAGAGCACTATTGAGGTGAAATCTGAGACACGAGCTTTAAAGAAACAAAAGCTTAAAACAGACCATACGCAGAGCACTATTGAGGTGAAATCTGAGACACGAGCTTTAAAGAAACAAAAGCTTATTTTGATAACTAAAACCTCTACAGGAGAACTCAATGGTAATCCAAGGGATATTATAGACGTTCAAATCAAGCCTGAAGAAAATGTGAAAATAGAAAAGAAATATACAAGAGCTGATGGTAAAGTAGTAGTTAGATTCATGCCTAAAGTAGCTGGTCGGTTGACAGCAAAGGTTCAAGTGAATGGTAATCATGTATCTAACAGTCCCCTAGCGATGAATGCCAAGCCACAAAATATGAAACCAACACTGAGACAGTTTAACATGAAAGGTGTAATTGTAGGATCTGGTGAGTTGTTAGGAATAGCAGTAAACAGTGACAATAGCAGGATCGCTGTTGTCAATTTTTCTTCTCACTGTGTCCATGTATTCACTACTGATGGAGATCTCTTACTGACGTATGGTAGTCAAGGTAGTGCAAAGCGACAGTTGTTTGCTCCTTTCGGTTTAGCATTTCTGAACGATATAAATTTAGTTATAGCAGACTGTTTTAATCATAGAATATGTATTGTGAACACTACAACAGGAACACTGATAAAAACCTTTGGTAACCAAGGTAACGGACATGGAAATTTTGATTATCCATATGGAGTACACGTAGATGACGAGGGTAACATCATTGTGTGTGATGGTGATAATCATCGTGTTCAAGTGTTCACAACAGACGTATGGTGACTTTCAATATCAGTTTGGTTTGACAACACAGGACAAGTTTACTCCACGTGATGTGGTAACACATGATGGACTGTTTTACGTCAGTGATGATAGTAATCACGTTATTCATGTATTTGAGAAGAAGGGTAACGTCCCGACCAGAACATCGACGATTGGTGGTCCAGGCAATGCTGATGGTCAACTGAACAGACCATGGGGCCTGGCTATTGATAATGACCATCATCTACTGGTGTGTGATATTGGTAATAACCGCGTACAAAAATTCACATTGAATGGTGGTTTTGTAGGAAGGACTCAGTCGTGATCATGATGTAATTAAGGACCCTCGATATATATAACTGTTCTAAAGGATGGTTAAATATTAGTGAGTACGATGGGTTCTGGTGTCATGGGGGTAAAGTAGGAAAATAGAACTTGGTTGGGGACCCTTAACAAAAAATAATTTTGTATCTTTCTATTACGATAAGTTAGATATTTTTTTCTTTAAGGAATTCATCTTCTTTATATAACTATCTACCTAGCGTTAATAAAGACCTTCATAATGTAGTTATAGGTAGAGTGCAAACAGTATATCCATAAAATACAAATGACTAAATAGTACAAAATAGTGCAAATAAACAATAGAAAACAGTAGAATTCTGGTTGCTTTTTATTGTTTAATTAGCACTATTTCACGGATAATACTGTTTGCACTCTAGTATCTTATAGTTTGCCAAGTTATTTTACTGATTAACTAATTATATTGTATAACTTTGCAAGTATAATATTTTCAGAAAAGCTAAAGGACTTTGGACTAGGGCCAAA
Source organism: Anthopleura sola (assembly GCA_023349425.1). NCBI lineage: Eukaryota > Metazoa > Cnidaria > Anthozoa > Actiniaria > Actiniidae > Anthopleura > Anthopleura sola. Next base: position 8,096 of record JALHLI010000184.1, on the reverse strand, counting down.
AGATGGCGTAGTCGTTGAATTATTCATTAATTGTAATTCATCCACAACTAAAACACTAAGACTGAGCCAATTTGTTACAATGAAACTCGGGGGGGGGGGGGGGGACTTCGGGGAAAAAGTATCGGGTATGCTCGTCGTATCTCTTAGGGGTAAAAATCAGCGATTTGGTATCTTTTAGGGTCTTAAATTTGAGGTTTAGCAAATCAGCACTTTCTCTTATAATTTAAAGTGGCAATTAAATATCATATTACTTAAGAACTCTCATTTGTATGTTTTTAAGAGTATGAATAACTCGAACACTTAAACCTAAACATTTATTCATAAATTATAATATACATTATATTCCTTGTAGAGTGCAAACAATATATCCGTGAAATAAACATTACTAAATAGTACAAAATAGTGCTAATTAAACAATAGAAAACAATAACATTTTCAAAAAAACGTTCTATTTAGTATAAATAATGTTCCACAGATACATTTTTTTTGCACTCTTTTTGCACTATATAATGCCATTTATGCAATTTCCCGCAATTCAGTTTATCTGCCAGGAGTATTTATTAAAGCATTATTAATTTCATCGCTACAGGTAGGATCGAATAGACAAAGGATTTAGTCTAGCGTTCTTGGAGCTGGACATTATTTGTCGCCTCGGGCGGATTTTGGTTTAGATATTATTAAGATTAACTGATAAATAAATAATTGTGTGAATAATGGAATAAATAAAAGAAATGAATTTTAGTAGAATTTATATAAAGTCGAGGTATGTAAATTGATAAAAAGTAATATGAAGTATTTAACTGGAATAAATTTGTAGTAATATAACCATGAATTCATAGAAATAATGAAGAAATACTTTATAATTCAGTGGGAGGAAAAGTACAGGAGTTATAGAAATAATAATATTTGATATTTAATTTAACAAATCGAAGTGACTTTTCCATGGTCTCGCTGCGCTCGTGGTTCCACTTGAGTTTCGATGATATCTGACGTCATTTCTATGTTCGATAGGAGTACAGACCATGGAAAAATCACTTCGATTTGTTTTTTACCATAACAGGCAAAGAAAAGATCCAAAAGAAGAAAAAGTTTGAAAGAAAAAACCGTTTCAAGCGCGCGCTAGCTACGTGCGCGAGCGATTCGTCATCTTATCGGTCTGTCCTCTTATCGAACATGGCTCTCAGCCAATCAGCGCGCGAGAAATTTACAAGTTATGGTAAAAACTTATATTGCGCATTTTAACATTAATTTTGAAATATGATCAAATGCGCATAGTATATTGTATATTGAATTAAATTATACTGATTGGCCAGTTTGGAAATAGACAAGGTTCTTTATTTGTTTAATAACCCTAATAAAAATTTTTTGATTGATTGATTAATAGTCTATGAATTTATGGAAATAGGTGCAATTTAAGGTATTGATAAATGTATGAATATATCAATAAATGTCCAAGGTCAGGTCAATGTTCTATAATCACTTGAAGTTTAGTGATACTTTCAAGTCATCAATGATGGCAATCGAACTGAGTGAGTGGAGTTTAGTCTGAAATTATACGAGTGATTATAATTTTGCACGACCGTGTACTGCAATTTTTTGATCACGAGTATGACTTCCGACGAAAAGTCCTCGTCACGAGGTTCTGTTATCCATATTGTCATCCCTTTTGATAAAGACAAACTAAAGCGCAAACGGAGGGGAAGTGGTTTTAGCCTGGGTGGATCGGTGATAGGGTTGTGCAGCTGAGAGCCGGATACCCTGACCCCACCCTCGACTACAGGGCCTTATCATTCTTACTGCGCATGATCGAAGAAGTGCAATCTAAAGACTGTGGTGAATTGTAGCTCGCGGTAGTCAGAAATTTGGCAACCTGGCATGTAATTGCGCTCGATCGTTTCCTAAATCAACAGTTTTTCATTTTAAAAAATCCGTTTTTATTGCTTTACAGCTATACTGCCATGTTATTGTTTCTCAAGGTAATTGTTATCATTTATTTCAAGGGGTCTCGTGACTGGTCGATTTTTCAATCAATTATTGCGAGCTCGAGGAAAAAGGACAACAAGACGCAACACTGTAAAATTTAATCCTATCATTATTGAATTACAGATGATGAGTGTGATATTATTTTCCTTGTGTTTTTTTTTCTATCGTGTTCACATTTTGTAACTTCTTATCAAAGACGTGATAGCGCGCGTTTTGTACAGATGTCACGGGATTCCTGTGGTTTTCCATTCAGTGACGTAACAATGCAATTAGAATACGCGCAAATCAAAACCTCACATTCATTTATATCACTAACTAACTTTGTTCAAATATTTATCATTCGTTCAATTTTATACGAAAAGCTGTTAAATCTAAACGAAGAAATGAAAAAAACTTTCGAAAGGACAATTGGATTCCATTTTGACATTCTGTTGAATATTTTCTGGATAAAAGTTTGGTTTCGTCTTCAAAAACAAGCGTTCTTTCTTCTCAACTGCCTGATGGTGATTCTTTGACATTCTTTGAGAAATCAGCGGGTCGAGATGGATAAAAGAAAAGCAATGAGAAAAAAAAGATTGGAAACTGAAACACAAACATCTAGTGGGAACTACGTGTAGACAAGCATGCCCTGCTATTACAAAACGGAGAAATTTCAAGAGACTTGATGGAGCACGTGGATCAGTATCAACCTGATTGCACAATCTTGGGTCACGTGGTTTAAATTAGTGTCACGTGCAAATATCCAAAAATTTCCATGGCTTTATGAAAGTTATCTTGCTTCACCGGCAATCAAATAGGTCAGAGGTCTCGCCCTGTAGAAAAAAATGATTTACAAGACAAACCAAGCACCATACCTTGCAACTACTAGCTAGAATTTCTCCATTAAGGGAGTGGTCAGAATTTAGTAGGGAGAGGGGGGGGGGGGGGGGGGTTGAGATCTAAAAATGAGTGCCGAAAACGATGTGACCCTCCCTAGCAATTAGAATCGAATTTCCGGACCCTACCCATGAGGTAAGCCTCAAATATAATGACCCTCCCCCTGCACAGATAATACCTCCCAAAACAACTGAAATGTGACCTGTCATTGAACATATATATCCAGAAACCTTATAATTTATAAACCTAGGATATGAGTGTATGTAAAAGCATCTTTCTTTGATATCAAGCAGCATGCCATTACCCATGAATGAGAATAGTGGCAGTGATGATGTTGGTGATGATGATAATGATGATATCAGTAGCAGTGCTATGTCAACTACGGTGTTGCTGTGCATTATGAGTTCTTGCTAGAGATAACTTTACATTTATTTATTCTATAGCTTTTATCTTGCTCTTGTAAACAAGTAAATCAATAATGTTTTTTCAGTTAAGACATGATTATTCAGGTGATTTTTTTGGAAGGAGGCAAGGGTAATGGTCACCGGATACTAAGAACCTAGGGGTGTTTGGGGGCATTGAATTTCTTCTTAATAAAGAGTTGATGCGACTAGTGAATTCAGGGCTGGGAGAAATACGAACTTGTTCCAAAACAGACGACACAAAGAGCACTGTTGAGGTGAAATTTGAGACACCAGCTTTAATCATCATCTGGTATATGATGTCTTCTTCTTAAAACTATTAGCTCTGAAAGCTTGTTTATTGTACTTTATTTCTTGACAGTTATTTATGAACCGTACACTATGTTTTCTACAATATAAGGTTAATAATGTTTTACATCTTAGTGACATGACACTCTAAACACTACAGCTGTTATCTAACTATTGATGAAGAGCACACCATTTAGTCTGTGTATGCTGCTTGTGCCTTGGTTTACAAGTGTCATTCGGGCCTCTTATTCTAGTCTTAACCATAAATGGTGTAGTGGTACTTAACTATTGTAGTGCCATTGGATACCATAGTAACCAATCAGTCTATTTTCCATCTAATTTTTCATATCACAAAGTCAGTTGATGTCCTGCGTGATGACCCTATTGCTGTTCTCCTAACCACCACTGTGTGGTAGACTGTTGTGTTGCAGTGCATTTGAATACTGGGTTGGTGTGGCCATAGTAACCAAAGTTGTCTTCCTGGAATGCTGCGTTTGGCACCTCGAAATCACAAACTTCTAAGTGAGTTAAATCGGTGAATAGGTGGAATTCATCTCGTTTTTGCCAAAAAGGAACATCTTTATCAAAAAAAGCATGGCCGCGGATGTTGATGTAAGGCAACTTGACACAGCGGTATGCCCATCGATCCAAGCTATTGATGATGTCAAAGTCTTTCTTGTATCCAAGCAGAAAGTCAGGAGTAAGAGAATCTCTGTTTGGGTACTCACACGTAGCTCTGAACATGGTGGCCTTGATTTGGATGTACTGCATGTTGCTTAGCGACAGACGATAGTCGTTCCAGTTATGAGATTCCTGGTTCCTCGTCTGATTCTGATGAAAGGCTTCTGTTTTGAAAATATAGTTATTTTGAAGAGAAAAAGACTCGATGAGAGTCCAGGCCTGGTTTGGACTTTCAAAAGCACAATAGACGGGTACAGTGGTCTTGGTATCACTACGGGTGATAATGTAGGTACCATTTGCTGGCATGGTACCTGGTGCAGCTCCTTTGAATACATCAATACAAGACTCAATTTTCCTCTCACAGACTTTTCCACAATGGGTAATGGGACACTTGCAGCTGAACTTGACTTTTGGTTTCTCACAGTGTTCTACACAGGTTCCTCCGTTCATACAAGACTGAGTTCTGCAGCAACCATTATAGCATACACTCGCAGAATGAACCATGTGGGATTTCTTGAGTAAAAAGTTGAACATTGATTTCAGAAATATTCACGCAATGATCATGTATAACAACAAGAGCATTAAAGCTTACCCCTTTATAGAATGTCTGCTGTAGATCATAGTACACGTATCCTGTCTCATCTACAAAGTCTGCTGCCTTGGAAGTCTTGTCTTCATCCAGCAACTCACACCTGACATCTTTCATCTGGAACGCCTTACAACGACAGTCATTGACACAGGACGAGAAGCACGTGTGTGGAACATCAGTGGTAATGTTCTTGTAGGAGTATCCTCTGAGATGTTTTCTTTTGATGATTTGGTTGTTCTTTGGGAAGGATCCCGAATAGCAGGTTCCTGGACATTGGAACTGACTGATCACGTGGGTGACGCATGATAACAACGTGATGATCAGGTGGGGCAGCATTGTTAATCTTATAAGAAATGAAGACAAAATTGCAAGAAATTGTTATTAACACCAAATGCATGCTAATGAGTTCTGCTCAGTAGCAATTCAACGATCGAGGTGTGGTCAATTTTGAAAAGGTCATGGTGCATTAGATAGTTCAGATATGTAACTATGTTTTGCACTTTTCAGATGGTCGTTTTAGTTAAAATTACATGTATCTTTTTCGTCTCAAAAGTTAAGCCTTTTTTGCTCATTTAGTATGTAAGCTATTATTCACGACTGTTTATTTACTCACTGTAATTACTTTTCAAAAAATGTCATGGTGGATATGAAACTTACATATGTTCTGAATATTTTGCACCCTTTAGTGTTCAATAGTTTGAAAAAAAATACGTATCATTTTGCAAGAGAAGTTTTTCGACCCGCAAAATCCTTTCGGTACGGGATTCCCGTAAACTGTTAAAAGTTAACTCTTTTGTTTTCGGTAACTGATTGGTTTGATGTGTGATATCCCTATTGTTCGAAAAAGAATGGGAGGCGTATACTATAAAAATGATCAAAAACCAAGAATGAATGTTTTATCTTTTAAGTCCCTAAAATGATCTTTCTTGACTGTATTAGAGTTTTTTGGTAGCGAACAAAATTTTATTATGCTTTCTATACGGAGTGATAATCAAAAAATCAGACTGTATGAGTTTTTCAAAGTTTTACTAAAGGACGCTAAAGACTAAGTGTTTTGTTTTCAGCCGGTTTTTCACACTTCGTCTTCAAAAATCTTTTTTATCTTAGGAAAAGATGTTTTTGGTAGAGAACAATATTTTATAAGCTTTTGATATCCAGAGAAGAAAATCAGAGTTAAAAGAGCCGTTTACGATAGCATAAATTGTCATTAACTTTTCTTTATTTTTTGGCTCCTAAAAGAGCCGTTTAAAATTTAAAAGGAAGCTTTACAGATGTTCTTTGAAAAAGGAGATAAGGAGTTTCTGTACTGGTCTTCTTTTTTTCCATCCTTCATCGGGAAGAAATTTCTGTGAAAAACCAAGGATTGGTTGAAGATGCCTTGGAGTGTTTTCCGTTCATAACTCGTAGCAATTCCTCGCCACGGAGAGCATTCTGCCTTATGAGTCTTGGCATAGTTAGTAGAGGGGACTACTAACTATGGTCTTGGCACTACTTCAGTGCTTTCTACCTTCGGATAGGTTTCTGTAGGTCTTGTAGAAATTTTTTGTGTTATGGATAACTGCAGTTGAACTTCCTTCTCCCCTATACAAGACATGACTGAAACTTTCTCTTCTTGACCAACACAAGACACTAATAATCACTTTGTAATCACAAACGCAAGCACGAATCCTTTACGAATTGTTTATATGACTGATCTAAATCAGTAAGCAAAGAGACAAAAGAGGCGGCACAGTATTGTTTCGTCAATCTCACACCTCTTTCGAGGGTTCTGCTTCGCAGCGCAACGCTTCGCGCTTGGCTGTTCAGGAGTTAACCAATCAGAGCTTGAGGAATGTTAATTTATATGATAATTTAAACTGTAAGTACATGTCCCTAAAACAATAGGCATTCTGTGCGATGCTAATGAGATCTGCTCAGTTATATTCTAATTATCTGTGCTGAGTGGACTAATATTTATTCATTTATCTTCGCCATTTAAAAAAAATAAGCTAAAGAAGCTAGAAAGGGTGTATGCAGTCTGATTACTGAAAATTATGGTCAAAATTCATGGCAGGAACACCACAACAGCTTTCGCCAATTACTGTGGGCCCGAAATTGTAAGGATATGCTAGTTAAGCTGGTTAAAATAAGTTAAAGTGTTCTAGTTATCCAACATTCAGGAAGATAGAGAGGAAAATTGTAATGTTAATAAATGTCTATGTCTATTTATAATAAGGCTTCGGTTACAAGGAAAAGAAGATCAATATTAGACGAAAAACTATTTTTACCACGAATTCATCACTCCCCTTATTACGTCTTGATACCACTACCACTAGAATCCTCTTCAATGTTTTTCTTATTCAAATTTTTTAACTCCTTTGGAAGTCGCAAGTTAACGGTGTTAATTAGGCTAACAAAAGGAACTATGAAAAGGATTCTGAAAGATTCACTCGTTTTCCGTATCATATCGCTCACTCGCTCGAGGACTCGCTTGTTCGCGATATGACGGGAAACTCGTGAATAAAAACGATATCAGGCTCTTAACATATGAATATCTCTATTTATTATATGATTATCAATGAAATGCTGATATTTCTTCATTTCAAAAATGTGATATTTCCACATGTGAAGAAGAGAAACGTTAATAAATGATAATGTTAAAAAGAATATGCAGAAATATTCTTTTTGATTTTTGTGTGTTTGTTGTTTTCAAAATAATTCCTTTGCACAAGTTTTGGAAATGCTCCGATCGTATCAAAAACTAGGCAAAAAATATTTTATGGTCTTCACTGTTCAGTTAGTAAATCACTATTTCTATTCGTATAGGAAAACTTTCAAAACATTACGAGTACCTATTAATTCCAAATTGTACGAGAAGGTCGTGCGATTTTTTATTTATAGCTGATTCAACAAAATTTTATAAAAAAATGCGAAGCGAAGGTATCCATCAATCTTCATTGCCTTTGCTATAACCGACCCTTCTCCAAGAAAGCTAAGTCAAGAACAGCAATAGAAAGAGTTCAGTTGTTGTAAAAGCTTTTTAAATTAGTATTTTATGTATGATTTGAACTACAAAATACTAGAAAATAATTTTACATCTTAAGTAAAAAGCCATTTTAATGTTCGTTTACATGTTTACAACTACTGAATGACAGCTAAACAGCGAATCAAGAAGCGACTTTTCTTTGAAAACGTACTGTGTGAAAACTAAGCTAAAATTGAAGAGATTACAGTTCGCTAAAATATGTTTTTTTTCCTTTTAGCATTTGCTAATAACT
>JALHLI010000183.1:0-2500 GCA_023349425.1 Anthopleura sola | reverse complement strand
GGTTAGGGTTAGAATTGGGGGTTCGGTCTCATAAGGTCCGCAGGTCGAAACCACGACCAGAATCGGGTGCAGAGCGTGGAGGAGAACTCGAAAATGGGTTTGGGGGTCAGGATTGCAACAGGGGAGAGGCGTGAGAACGACTTCAAGGTTAGGGTTAGGGTTAGGGTTAGGGTTAGAATTGGGGGTTCGGTCTTATAAGGTCCGCAGGTAAAAACCACGACCAGAATCGGGTGCAGAGCGTGGAGGAGAACTCGAAAATGGGTTTGGGGGTCAGGATTGCGACAGGGGAGAGGCGTGAGAACGACTTCAAGGTTAGGGTTAGGGTTAGGGTTAGGGTTAGAATTGGGGGTTCGGTCTTATAAGGTCCGCAGGTCGAAACCACGACCAGAATCGGGTGCAGAGCGTGGAAGAGAACTCGAAAATGGGTTTGGGAGTCAACAGGGGAGAGGCGTGAAAAAGGATTTCTAAGTTAAGAGTTAGGGTTAGAATTAGGATTTGAATTAGGGTTAGGGTTAAAGTATATAGGGAGGGGGTGGGTTGGGGTTAAGTTGAATAGGGAGGGGGTGGGTTGGGGTTAAGGTGAATAGGGAGGGGGTGGGTTGGGGTTAAGGTGAATAGGGAGGGGGTGGGTTGGGGTTAAGGTTAATAGGGAGGGGGTGGGTTGGGGTTAGGGTTAAGGTGAATAGGGAGGGGGGTGGGTTGGGGTTAAGTTGAATAGGGAGGGGGTGGGTTGGGGTTAAGTTGAATAGGGAGGGGGTGGGTTGGGGTTAGGGTTAGGGTTAGATAGGGAGGGGGTGGGTTGGGGTTAAGGTGTATAGGGAGGGGGAGGGTCCGAAATTCGATCGAGAGCCATTTTGCTGGATTTTGATGTAGTTTTTAATTTTGTCATTTTGAGATCAAAGAGGCCGCCAGAAGACCCGAGAAAGATAATTAGATGCGTATGAATGTGGGGCTTGTGAAAGCCTAGCAAATGACGGCATAGCGGCCGCATTGGGTCACCTCGAAGCGCAAGCGCGAATTGCTTTCGAGGGATTCGAAGCGGGTTGCGAATCGACAGTTGCGAAAAGCCACTGCGCGTTCACGAAAGTGGTTGCGCCGACCTGGCCGTTGGCAAGAGTGTGAGTGTGTGTGTTGGAGAGGCGCCGTTTTTACGAACGAATGCCTCGCCGAAGAACGCACCGCGGGTAGCCCGTCTTAGAGGACATTAATAAGCCTCTTGGATCGTGAGCATGCCCGCGTTGCGTTCTGGGAGACGCGTCGAAAGACGTGGCAAAAAAGTGGTGCGGTGCGGCGCGACGTTGGCGACTGCATCTTACGATGCGGAAGCGGATGTGGCGCGGCGCCGCCCCCCCTCAAAAGATGCACGTGAATCGCTCGGAGCCGCCCCGGCGGCGGCTTCCAACGAGTCTCGGTGTAGTTATCTGGTTGATCCTGCCAGTAGTCATATGCTTGTCTCAAAGATTAAGCCATGCATGTCTAAGTATAAGCACTTGTACTGTGAACTGCGAATGGCTCATTAAATCAGTTATCGTTTATTTGATTGTACGTTTACTACTTGGATAACCGTGGTAATTCTAGAGCTAATACATGCGAAAAGTCCCGACTGTTCGGAAGGGATGTATTTATTAGATTCAAAACCAATGCGGGTTCTGCCCGGTCGTTTGGTGATTCATAGTAACTTTACGAATCGCATGGCCTTGCGCTGGCGATGTTTCATTCAAATTTCTGCCCTATCAACTGTCGATGGTAAGGTATTGGCTTACCATGGTTACAACGGGTGACGGAGAATTAGGGTTCGATTCCGGAGAGGGAGCCTGAGAAACGGCTACCACATCCAAGGAAGGCAGCAGGCGCGCAAATTACCCAATCCTGACTCAGGGAGGTAGTGACAAGAAATAACAATACAGGGCTTTTCTAAGTCTTGTAATTGGAATGAGTACAACTTAAATCCTTTAACGAGGATCCATTGGAGGGCAAGTCTGGTGCCAGCAGCCGCGGTAATTCCAGCTCCAATAGCGTATATTAAAGTTGTTGCAGTTAAAAAGCTCGTAGTTGGATTTCGGGGTGGCACGGCCGGTCCGCCGCAAGGTGTGTCACTGGCCGGGCCGCTCTTCTTCGCAAAGACTGCGTGTGCTCTTGACTGAGTGTGCGTAGGACTTGTGACGTTTACTTTGAAAAAATTAGAGTGTTCAAAGCAGGCCAGCGCTTGAATACATAAGCATGGAATAATGGAATAGGACTTTGGTTCTATTTTGTTGGTTTCTGGAACCGAAGTAATGATTAAGAGGGACAGTTGGGGGCATTCGTATTTCGTTGTCAGAGGTGAAATTCTTGGATTTACGAAAGACGAACTACTGCGAAAGCATTTGCCAAGAATGTTTTCATTAATCAAGAACGAAAGTTAGAGGCTCGAAGACGATCAGATACCGTCCTAGTTCTAACCATAAACGATGCCGACTAGGGATCAGAGAGTGTTATTGGATGACCTCTTTGGCACCTT
>JALHLI010000182.1:0-37975 GCA_023349425.1 Anthopleura sola | reverse complement strand
TTGGGGATTTTGAGCACGGATTCGGACTGGGCGGACGATTCTGGCCCTACATGGTCACGATTATTTTGTGAAAATTCGCACTCCTTGCCTGGTTCTGGGGGCCGCGCATGCGCAGCTGCAAAGATGGGCACTTTGGGGGGTCGGAGTTTGGGGATTTTGAGCACGGATTCGGACTGGGCGGACGATTCTGGCCCTACATGGTCACGATTATTTTGTGAAAATTCGCACTCCTTGCCTGGTTCTGGGGGCCGCGCATGCGCAGCTGCAAAGATGGGCACTTTGGGGGGTCGGAGTTTGGGGATTTTGAGCACGGATTCGGACTGGGCGGACGATTCTGGCCCTACATGGTCACGATTATTTTGTGAAAATTCGCACTCCTTGCCTGGTTCTGGGGGCCGCGCATGCGCAGCTGCAAAGATGGGCACTTTGGGGGGTCGGAGTTTGGGGATTTTGAGCACGGATTCGGACTGGGCGGACGATTCTGGCCCTACATGGTCACGATTATTTTGTGAAAATTCGCACTCCTTGCCTGGTTCTGGGGGCCGCGCATGCGCAGCTGCAAAGATGGGCACTTTGGGGGGTCGGAGTTTGGGGATTTTGAGCACGGATTCGGACTGGGCGGACGATTCTGGCCCTACATGGTCACGATTATTTTGTGAAAATTCGCACTCCTTGCCTGGTTCTGGGGGCCGCGCATGCGCAGCTGCAAAGATGGGCACTTTGGGGGGTCGGAGTTTGGGGATTTTGAGCACGGATTCGGACTGGGCGGACGATTCTGGCCCTACATGGTCACGATTATTTTGTGAAAATTCGCACTCCTTGCCTGGTTCTGGGGGCCGCGCATGCGCAGCTGCAAAGATGGGCACTTTGGGGGGTCGGAGTTTGGGGATTTTGAGCACGGATTCGGACTGGGCGGACGATTCTGGCCCTACATGGTCACGATTATTTTGTGAAAATTCGCACTCCTTGCCTGGTTCTGGGGGCCGCGCATGCGCAGCTGCAAAGATGGGCACTTTGGGGGGTCGGAGTTTGGGGATTTTGAGCACGGATTCGGACTGGGCGGACGATTCTGGCCCTACATGGTCACGATTATTTTGTGAAAATTCGCACTCCTTGCCTGGTTCTGGGGGCCGCGCATGCGCAGCTGCAAAGATGGGCACTTTGGGGGGTCGGAGTTTGGGGATTTTGAGCACGGATTCGGACTGGGCGGACGATTCTGGCCCTACATGGTCACGATTATTTTGTGAAAATTCGCACTCCTTGCCTGGTTCTGGGGGCCGCGCATGCGCAGCTGCAAAGATGGGCACTTTGGGGGGTCGGAGTTTGGGGATTTTGAGCACGGATTCGGACTGGGCGGACGATTCTGGCCCTACATGGTCACGATTATTTTGTGAAAATTCGCACTCCTTGCCTGGTTCTGGGGGCCGCGCATGCGCAGCTGCAAAGATGGGCACTTTGGGGGGTCGGAGTTTGGGGATTTTGAGCACGGATTCGGACTGGGCGGACGATTCTGGCCCTACATGGTCACGATTATTTTGTGAAAATTCGCACTCCTTGCCTGGTTCTGGGGGCCGCGCATGCGCAGCTGCAAAGATGGGCACTTTGGGGGGTCGGAGTTTGGGGATTTTGAGCACGGATTCGGACTGGGCGGACGATTCTGGCCCTACATGGTCACGATTATTTTGTGAAAATTCGCACTCCTTGCCTGGTTCTGGGGGCCGCGCATGCGCAGCTGCAAAGATGGGCACTTTGGGGGGTCGGAGTTTGGGGATTTTGAGCACGGATTCGGACTGGGCGGACGATTCTGGCCCTACATGGTCACGATTATTTTGTGAAAATTCGCACTCCTTGCCTGGTTCTGGGGGCCGCGCATGCGCAGCTGCAAAGATGGGCACTTTGGGGGGTCGGAGTTTGGGGATTTTGAGCACGGATTCGGACTGGGCGGACGATTCTGGCCCTACATGGTCACGATTATTTTGTGAAAATTCGCACTCCTTGCCTGGTTCTGGGGGCCGCGCATGCGCAGCTGCAAAGATGGGCACTTTGGGGGGTCGGAGTTTGGGGATTTTGAGCACGGATTCGGACTGGGCGGACGATTCTGGCCCTACATGGTCACGATTATTTTGTGAAAATTCGCACTCCTTGCCTGGTTCTGGGGGCCGCGCATGCGCAGCTGCAAAGATGGGCACTTTGGGGGGTCGGAGTTTGGGGATTTTGAGCACGGATTCGGACTGGGCGGACGATTCTGGCCCTACATGGTCACGATTATTTTGTGAAAATTCGCACTCCTTGCCTGGTTCTGGGGGCCGCGCATGCGCAGCTGCAAAGATGGGCACTTTGGGGGGTCGGAGTTTGGGGATTTTGAGCACGGATTCGGACTGGGCGGACGATTCTGGCCCTACATGGTCACGATTATTTTGTGAAAATTCGCACTCCTTGCCTGGTTCTGGGGGCCGCGCATGCGCAGCTGCAAAGATGGGCACTTTGGGGGGTCGGAGTTTGGGGATTTTGAGCACGGATTCGGACTGGGCGGACGATTCTGGCCCTACATGGTCACGATTATTTTGTGAAAATTCGCACTCCTTGCCTGGTTCTGGGGGCCGCGCATGCGCAGCTGCAAAGATGGGCACTTTGGGGGGTCGGAGTTTGGGGATTTTGAGCACGGATTCGGACTGGGCGGACGATTCTGGCCCTACATGGTCACGATTATTTTGTGAAAATTCGCACTCCTTGCCTGGTTCTGGGGGCCGCGCATGCGCAGCTGCAAAGATGGGCACTTTGGGGGGTCGGAGTTTGGGGATTTTGAGCACGGATTCGGACTGGGCGGACGATTCTGGCCCTACATGGTCACGATTATTTTGTGAAAATTCGCACTCCTTGCCTGGTTCTGGGGGCCGCGCATGCGCAGCTGCAAAGATGGGCACTTTGGGGGGTCGGAGTTTGGGGATTTTGAGCACGGATTCGGACTGGGCGGACGATTCTGGCCCTACATGGTCACGATTATTTTGTGAAAATTCGCACTCCTTGCCTGGTTCTGGGGGCCGCGCATGCGCAGCTGCAAAGATGGGCACTTTGGGGGGTCGGAGTTTGGGGATTTTGAGCACGGATTCGGACTGGGCGGACGATTCTGGCCCTACATGGTCACGATTATTTTGTGAAAATTCGCACTCCTTGCCTGGTTCTGGGGGCCGCGCATGCGCAGCTGCAAAGATGGGCACTTTGGGGGGTCGGAGTTTGGGGATTTTGAGCACGGATTCGGACTGGGCGGACGATTCTGGCCCTACATGGTCACGATTATTTTGTGAAAATTCGCACTCCTTGCCTGGTTCTGGGGGCCGCGCATGCGCAGCTGCAAAGATGGGCACTTTGGGGGGTCGGAGTTTGGGGATTTTGAGCACGGATTCGGACTGGGCGGACGATTCTGGCCCTACATGGTCACGATTATTTTGTGAAAATTCGCACTCCTTGCCTGGTTCTGGGGGCCGCGCATGCGCAGCTGCAAAGATGGGCACTTTGGGGGGTCGGAGTTTGGGGATTTTGAGCACGGATTCGGACTGGGCGGACGATTCTGGCCCTACATGGTCACGATTATTTTGTGAAAATTCGCACTCCTTGCCTGGTTCTGGGGGCCGCGCATGCGCAGCTGCAAAGATGGGCACTTTGGGGGGTCGGAGTTTGGGGATTTTGAGCACGGATTCGGACTGGGCGGACGATTCTGGCCCTACATGGTCACGATTATTTTGTGAAAATTCGCACTCCTTGCCTGGTTCTGGGGGCCGCGCATGCGCAGCTGCAAAGATGGGCACTTTGGGGGGTCGGAGTTTGGGGATTTTGAGCACGGATTCGGACTGGGCGGACGATTCTGGCCCTACATGGTCACGATTATTTTGTGAAAATTCGCACTCCTTGCCTGGTTCTGGGGGCCGCGCATGCGCAGCTGCAAAGATGGGCACTTTGGGGGGTCGGAGTTTGGGGATTTTGAGCACGGATTCGGACTGGGCGGACGATTCTGGCCCTACATGGTCACGATTATTTTGTGAAAATTCGCACTCCTTGCCTGGTTCTGGGGGCCGCGCATGCGCAGCTGCAAAGATGGGCACTTTGGGGGGTCGGAGTTTGGGGATTTTGAGCACGGATTCGGACTGGGCGGACGATTCTGGCCCTACATGGTCACGATTATTTTGTGAAAATTCGCACTCCTTGCCTGGTTCTGGGGGCCGCGCATGCGCAGCTGCAAAGATGGGCACTTTGGGGGGTCGGAGTTTGGGGATTTTGAGCACGGATTCGGACTGGGCGGACGATTCTGGCCCTACATGGTCACGATTATTTTGTGAAAATTCGCACTCCTTGCCTGGTTCTGGGGGCCGCGCATGCGCAGCTGCAAAGATGGGCACTTTGGGGGGTCGGAGTTTGGGGATTTTGAGCACGGATTCGGACTGGGCGGACGATTCTGGCCCTACATGGTCACGATTATTTTGTGAAAATTCGCACTCCTTGCCTGGTTCTGGGGGCCGCGCATGCGCAGCTGCAAAGATGGGCACTTTGGGGGGTCGGAGTTTGGGGATTTTGAGCACGGATTCGGACTGGGCGGACGATTCTGGCCCTACATGGTCACGATTATTTTGTGAAAATTCGCACTCCTTGCCTGGTTCTGGGGGCCGCGCATGCGCAGCTGCAAAGATGGGCACTTTGGGGGGTCGGAGTTTGGGGATTTTGAGCACGGATTCGGACTGGGCGGACGATTCTGGCCCTACATGGTCACGATTATTTTGTGAAAATTCGCACTCCTTGCCTGGTTCTGGGGGCCGCGCATGCGCAGCTGCAAAGATGGGCACTTTGGGGGGTCGGAGTTTGGGGATTTTGAGCACGGATTCGGACTGGGCGGACGATTCTGGCCCTACATGGTCACGATTATTTTGTGAAAATTCGCACTCCTTGCCTGGTTCTGGGGGCCGCGCATGCGCAGCTGCAAAGATGGGCACTTTGGGGGGTCGGAGTTTGGGGATTTTGAGCACGGATTCGGACTGGGCGGACGATTCTGGCCCTACATGGTCACGATTATTTTGTGAAAATTCGCACTCCTTGCCTGGTTCTGGGGGCCGCGCATGCGCAGCTGCAAAGATGGGCACTTTGGGGGGTCGGAGTTTGGGGATTTTGAGCACGGATTCGGACTGGGCGGACGATTCTGGCCCTACATGGTCACGATTATTTTGTGAAAATTCGCACTCCTTGCCTGGTTCTGGGGGCCGCGCATGCGCAGCTGCAAAGATGGGCACTTTGGGGGGTCGGAGTTTGGGGATTTTGAGCACGGATTCGGACTGGGCGGACGATTCTGGCCCTACATGGTCACGATTATTTTGTGAAAATTCGCACTCCTTGCCTGGTTCTGGGGGCCGCGCATGCGCAGCTGCAAAGATGGGCACTTTGGGGGGTCGGAGTTTGGGGATTTTGAGCACGGATTCGGACTGGGCGGACGATTCTGGCCCTACATGGTCACGATTATTTTGTGAAAATTCGCACTCCTTGCCTGGTTCTGGGGGCCGCGCATGCGCAGCTGCAAAGATGGGCACTTTGGGGGGTCGGAGTTTGGGGATTTTGAGCACGGATTCGGACTGGGCGGACGATTCTGGCCCTACATGGTCACGATTATTTTGTGAAAATTCGCACTCCTTGCCTGGTTCTGGGGGCCGCGCATGCGCAGCTGCAAAGATGGGCACTTTGGGGGGTCGGAGTTTGGGGATTTTGAGCACGGATTCGGACTGGGCGGACGATTCTGGCCCTACATGGTCACGATTATTTTGTGAAAATTCGCACTCCTTGCCTGGTTCTGGGGGCCGCGCATGCGCAGCTGCAAAGATGGGCACTTTGGGGGGTCGGAGTTTGGGGATTTTGAGCACGGATTCGGACTGGGCGGACGATTCTGGCCCTACATGGTCACGATTATTTTGTGAAAATTCGCACTCCTTGCCTGGTTCTGGGGGCCGCGCATGCGCAGCTGCAAAGATGGGCACTTTGGGGGGTCGGAGTTTGGGGATTTTGAGCACGGATTCGGACTGGGCGGACGATTCTGGCCCTACATGGTCACGATTATTTTGTGAAAATTCGCACTCCTTGCCTGGTTCTGGGGGCCGCGCATGCGCAGCTGCAAAGATGGGCACTTTGGGGGGTCGGAGTTTGGGGATTTTGAGCACGGATTCGGACTGGGCGGACGATTCTGGCCCTACATGGTCACGATTATTTTGTGAAAATTCGCACTCCTTGCCTGGTTCTGGGGGCCGCGCATGCGCAGCTGCAAAGATGGGCACTTTGGGGGGTCGGAGTTTGGGGATTTTGAGCACGGATTCGGACTGGGCGGACGATTCTGGCCCTACATGGTCACGATTATTTTGTGAAAATTCGCACTCCTTGCCTGGTTCTGGGGGCCGCGCATGCGCAGCTGCAAAGATGGGCACTTTGGGGGGTCGGAGTTTGGGGATTTTGAGCACGGATTCGGACTGGGCGGACGATTCTGGCCCTACATGGTCACGATTATTTTGTGAAAATTCGCACTCCTTGCCTGGTTCTGGGGGCCGCGCATGCGCAGCTGCAAAGATGGGCACTTTGGGGGGTCGGAGTTTGGGGATTTTGAGCACGGATTCGGACTGGGCGGACGATTCTGGCCCTACATGGTCACGATTATTTTGTGAAAATTCGCACTCCTTGCCTGGTTCTGGGGGCCGCGCATGCGCAGCTGCAAAGATGGGCACTTTGGGGGGTCGGAGTTTGGGGATTTTGAGCACGGATTCGGACTGGGCGGACGATTCTGGCCCTACATGGTCACGATTATTTTGTGAAAATTCGCACTCCTTGCCTGGTTCTGGGGGCCGCGCATGCGCAGCTGCAAAGATGGGCACTTTGGGGGGTCGGAGTTTGGGGATTTTGAGCACGGATTCGGACTGGGCGGACGATTCTGGCCCTACATGGTCACGATTATTTTGTGAAAATTCGCACTCCTTGCCTGGTTCTGGGGGCCGCGCATGCGCAGCTGCAAAGATGGGCACTTTGGGGGGTCGGAGTTTGGGGATTTTGAGCACGGATTCGGACTGGGCGGACGATTCTGGCCCTACATGGTCACGATTATTTTGTGAAAATTCGCACTCCTTGCCTGGTTCTGGGGGCCGCGCATGCGCAGCTGCAAAGATGGGCACTTTGGGGGGTCGGAGTTTGGGGATTTTGAGCACGGATTCGGACTGGGCGGACGATTCTGGCCCTACATGGTCACGATTATTTTGTGAAAATTCGCACTCCTTGCCTGGTTCTGGGGGCCGCGCATGCGCAGCTGCAAAGATGGGCACTTTGGGGGGTCGGAGTTTGGGGATTTTGAGCACGGATTCGGACTGGGCGGACGATTCTGGCCCTACATGGTCACGATTATTTTGTGAAAATTCGCACTCCTTGCCTGGTTCTGGGGGCCGCGCATGCGCAGCTGCAAAGATGGGCACTTTGGGGGGTCGGAGTTTGGGGATTTTGAGCACGGATTCGGACTGGGCGGACGATTCTGGCCCTACATGGTCACGATTATTTTGTGAAAATTCGCACTCCTTGCCTGGTTCTGGGGGCCGCGCATGCGCAGCTGCAAAGATGGGCACTTTGGGGGGTCGGAGTTTGGGGATTTTGAGCACGGATTCGGACTGGGCGGACGATTCTGGCCCTACATGGTCACGATTATTTTGTGAAAATTCGCACTCCTTGCCTGGTTCTGGGGGCCGCGCATGCGCAG
Organism: Anthopleura sola; assembly: GCA_023349425.1. Lineage (NCBI taxonomy): Eukaryota > Metazoa > Cnidaria > Anthozoa > Actiniaria > Actiniidae > Anthopleura > Anthopleura sola. Next base: position 30,216 of record JALHLI010000182.1, on the reverse strand, counting down.
CTGCAAAGATGGGCACTTTGGGGGGTCGGAGTTTGGGGATTTTGAGCACGGATTCGGACTGGGCGGACGATTCTGGCCCTACATGGTCACGATTATTTTGTGAAAATTCGCACTCCTTGCCTGGTTCTGGGGGCCGCGCATGCGCAGCTGCAAAGATGGGCACTTTGGGGGGTCGGAGTTTGGGGATTTTGAGCACGGATTCGGACTGGGCGGACGATTCTGGCCCTACATGGTCACGATTATTTTGTGAAAATTCGCACTCCTTGCCTGGTTCTGGGGGCCGCGCATGCGCAGCTGCAAAGATGGGCACTTTGGGGGGTCGGAGTTTGGGGATTTTGAGCACGGATTCGGACTGGGCGGACGATTCTGGCCCTACATGGTCACGATTATTTTGTGAAAATTCGCACTCCTTGCCTGGTTCTGGGGGCCGCGCATGCGCAGCTGCAAAGATGGGCACTTTGGGGGGTCGGAGTTTGGGGATTTTGAGCACGGATTCGGACTGGGCGGACGATTCTGGCCCTACATGGTCACGATTATTTTGTGAAAATTCGCACTCCTTGCCTGGTTCTGGGGGCCGCGCATGCGCAGCTGCAAAGATGGGCACTTTGGGGGGTCGGAGTTTGGGGATTTTGAGCACGGATTCGGACTGGGCGGACGATTCTGGCCCTACATGGTCACGATTATTTTGTGAAAATTCGCACTCCTTGCCTGGTTCTGGGGGCCGCGCATGCGCAGCTGCAAAGATGGGCACTTTGGGGGGTCGGAGTTTGGGGATTTTGAGCACGGATTCGGACTGGGCGGACGATTCTGGCCCTACATGGTCACGATTATTTTGTGAAAATTCGCACTCCTTGCCTGGTTCTGGGGGCCGCGCATGCGCAGCTGCAAAGATGGGCACTTTGGGGGGTCGGAGTTTGGGGATTTTGAGCACGGATTCGGACTGGGCGGACGATTCTGGCCCTACATGGTCACGATTATTTTGTGAAAATTCGCACTCCTTGCCTGGTTCTGGGGGCCGCGCATGCGCAGCTGCAAAGATGGGCACTTTGGGGGGTCGGAGTTTGGGGATTTTGAGCACGGATTCGGACTGGGCGGACGATTCTGGCCCTACATGGTCACGATTATTTTGTGAAAATTCGCACTCCTTGCCTGGTTCTGGGGGCCGCGCATGCGCAGCTGCAAAGATGGGCACTTTGGGGGGTCGGAGTTTGGGGATTTTGAGCACGGATTCGGACTGGGCGGACGATTCTGGCCCTACATGGTCACGATTATTTTGTGAAAATTCGCACTCCTTGCCTGGTTCTGGGGGCCGCGCATGCGCAGCTGCAAAGATGGGCACTTTGGGGGGTCGGAGTTTGGGGATTTTGAGCACGGATTCGGACTGGGCGGACGATTCTGGCCCTACATGGTCACGATTATTTTGTGAAAATTCGCACTCCTTGCCTGGTTCTGGGGGCCGCGCATGCGCAGCTGCAAAGATGGGCACTTTGGGGGGTCGGAGTTTGGGGATTTTGAGCACGGATTCGGACTGGGCGGACGATTCTGGCCCTACATGGTCACGATTATTTTGTGAAAATTCGCACTCCTTGCCTGGTTCTGGGGGCCGCGCATGCGCAGCTGCAAAGATGGGCACTTTGGGGGGTCGGAGTTTGGGGATTTTGAGCACGGATTCGGACTGGGCGGACGATTCTGGCCCTACATGGTCACGATTATTTTGTGAAAATTCGCACTCCTTGCCTGGTTCTGGGGGCCGCGCATGCGCAGCTGCAAAGATGGGCACTTTGGGGGGTCGGAGTTTGGGGATTTTGAGCACGGATTCGGACTGGGCGGACGATTCTGGCCCTACATGGTCACGATTATTTTGTGAAAATTCGCACTCCTTGCCTGGTTCTGGGGGCCGCGCATGCGCAGCTGCAAAGATGGGCACTTTGGGGGGTCGGAGTTTGGGGATTTTGAGCACGGATTCGGACTGGGCGGACGATTCTGGCCCTACATGGTCACGATTATTTTGTGAAAATTCGCACTCCTTGCCTGGTTCTGGGGGCCGCGCATGCGCAGCTGCAAAGATGGGCACTTTGGGGGGTCGGAGTTTGGGGATTTTGAGCACGGATTCGGACTGGGCGGACGATTCTGGCCCTACATGGTCACGATTATTTTGTGAAAATTCGCACTCCTTGCCTGGTTCTGGGGGCCGCGCATGCGCAGCTGCAAAGATGGGCACTTTGGGGGGTCGGAGTTTGGGGATTTTGAGCACGGATTCGGACTGGGCGGACGATTCTGGCCCTACATGGTCACGATTATTTTGTGAAAATTCGCACTCCTTGCCTGGTTCTGGGGGCCGCGCATGCGCAGCTGCAAAGATGGGCACTTTGGGGGATCGGAGTTTGGGGATTTTGAGCACGGATTCGGACTGGGCGGACGATTCTGGCCCTACATGGTCACGATTATTTTGTGAAAATTCGCACTCCTTGCCTGGTTCTGGGGGCCGCGCATGCGCAGCTGCAAAGATGGGCACTTTGGGGGGTCGGAGTTTGGGGATTTTGAGCACGGATTCGGACTGGGCGGACGATTCTGGCCCTACATGGTCACGATTATTTTGTGAAAATTCGCACTCCTTGCCTGGTTCTGGGGGCCGCGCATGCGCAGCTGCAAAGATGGGCACTTTGGGGGGTCGGAGTTTGGGGATTTTGAGCACGGATTCGGACTGGGCGGACGATTCTGGCCCTACATGGTCACGATTATTTTGTGAAAATTCGCACTCCTTGCCTGGTTCTGGGGGCCGCGCATGCGCAGCTGCAAAGATGGGCACTTTGGGGGGTCGGAGTTTGGGGATTTTGAGCACGGATTCGGACTGGGCGGACGATTCTGGCCCTACATGGTCACGATTATTTTGTGAAAATTCGCACTCCTTGCCTGGTTCTGGGGGCCGCGCATGCGCAGCTGCAAAGATGGGCACTTTGGGGGGTCGGAGTTTGGGGATTTTGAGCACGGATTCGGACTGGGCGGACGATTCTGGCCCTACATGGTCACGATTATTTTGTGAAAATTCGCACTCCTTGCCTGGTTCTGGGGGCCGCGCATGCGCAGCTGCAAAGATGGGCACTTTGGGGGGTCGGAGTTTGGGGATTTTGAGCACGGATTCGGACTGGGCGGACGATTCTGGCCCTACATGGTCACGATTATTTTGTGAAAATTCGCACTCCTTGCCTGGTTCTGGGGGCCGCGCATGCGCAGCTGCAAAGATGGGCACTTTGGGGGGTCGGAGTTTGGGGATTTTGAGCACGGATTCGGACTGGGCGGACGATTCTGGCCCTACATGGTCACGATTATTTTGTGAAAATTCGCACTCCTTGCCTGGTTCTGGGGGCCGCGCATGCGCAGCTGCAAAGATGGGCACTTTGGGGGGTCGGAGTTTGGGGATTTTGAGCACGGATTCGGACTGGGCGGACGATTCTGGCCCTACATGGTCACGATTATTTTGTGAAAATTCGCACTCCTTGCCTGGTTCTGGGGGCCGCGCATGCGCAGCTGCAAAGATGGGCACTTTGGGGGGTCGGAGTTTGGGGATTTTGAGCACGGATTCGGACTGGGCGGACGATTCTGGCCCTACATGGTCACGATTATTTTGTGAAAATTCGCACTCCTTGCCTGGTTCTGGGGGCCGCGCATGCGCAGCTGCAAAGATGGGCACTTTGGGGGGTCGGAGTTTGGGGATTTTGAGCACGGATTCGGACTGGGCGGACGATTCTGGCCCTACATGGTCACGATTATTTTGTGAAAATTCGCACTCCTTGCCTGGTTCTGGGGGCCGCGCATGCGCAGCTGCAAAGATGGGCACTTTGGGGGGTCGGAGTTTGGGGATTTTGAGCACGGATTCGGACTGGGCGGACGATTCTGGCCCTACATGGTCACGATTATTTTGTGAAAATTCGCACTCCTTGCCTGGTTCTGGGGGCCGCGCATGCGCAGCTGCAAAGATGGGCACTTTGGGGGGTCGGAGTTTGGGGATTTTGAGCACGGATTCGGACTGGGCGGACGATTCTGGCCCTACATGGTCACGATTATTTTGTGAAAATTCGCACTCCTTGCCTGGTTCTGGGGGCCGCGCATGCGCAGCTGCAAAGATGGGCACTTTGGGGGGTCGGAGTTTGGGGATTTTGAGCACGGATTCGGACTGGGCGGACGATTCTGGCCCTACATGGTCACGATTATTTTGTGAAAATTCGCACTCCTTGCCTGGTTCTGGGGGCCGCGCATGCGCAGCTGCAAAGATGGGCACTTTGGGGGGTCGGAGTTTGGGGATTTTGAGCACGGATTCGGACTGGGCGGACGATTCTGGCCCTACATGGTCACGATTATTTTGTGAAAATTCGCACTCCTTGCCTGGTTCTGGGGGCCGCGCATGCGCAGCTGCAAAGATGGGCACTTTGGGGGGTCGGAGTTTGGGGATTTTGAGCACGGATTCGGACTGGGCGGACGATTCTGGCCCTACATGGTCACGATTATTTTGTGAAAATTCGCACTCCTTGCCTGGTTCTGGGGGCCGCGCGATGCGCAGCTGCAAAGATGGGCACTTTGGGGGGTCGGAGTTTGGGGATTTTGAGCACGGATTCGGACTGGGCGGACGATTCTGGCCCTACATGGTCACGATTATTTTGTGAAAATTCGCACTCCTTGCCTGGTTCTGGGGGCCGCGCATGCGCAGCTGCAAAGATGGGCACTTTGGGGGGTCGGAGTTTGGGGATTTTGAGCACGGATTCGGACTGGGCGGACGATTCTGGCCCTACATGGTCACGATTATTTTGTGAAAATTCGCACTCCTTGCCTGGTTCTGGGGGCCGCGCATGCGCAGCTGCAAAGATGGGCACTTTGGGGGGTCGGAGTTTGGGGATTTTGAGCACGGATTCGGACTGGGCGGACGATTCTGGCCCTACATGGTCACGATTATTTTGTGAAAATTCGCACTCCTTGCCTGGTTCTGGGGGCCGCGCATGCGCAGCTGCAAAGATGGGCACTTTGGGGGGTCGGAGTTTGGGGATTTTGAGCACGGATTCGGACTGGGCGGACGATTCTGGCCCTACATGGTCACGATTATTTTGTGAAAATTCGCACTCCTTGCCTGGTTCTGGGGGCCGCGCATGCGCAGCTGCAAAGATGGGCACTTTGGGGGGTCGGAGTTTGGGGATTTTGAGCACGGATTCGGACTGGGCGGACGATTCTGGCCCTACATGGTCACGATTATTTTGTGAAAATTCGCACTCCTTGCCTGGTTCTGGGGGCCGCGCATGCGCAGCTGCAAAGATGGGCACTTTGGGGGGTCGGAGTTTGGGGATTTTGAGCACGGATTCGGACTGGGCGGACGATTCTGGCCCTACATGGTCACGATTATTTTGTGAAAATTCGCACTCCTTGCCTGGTTCTGGGGGCCGCGCATGCGCAGCTGCAAAGATGGGCACTTTGGGGGGTCGGAGTTTGGGGATTTTGAGCACGGATTCGGACTGGGCGGACGATTCTGGCCCTACATGGTCACGATTATTTTGTGAAAATTCGCACTCCTTGCCTGGTTCTGGGGGCCGCGCATGCGCAGCTGCAAAGATGGGCACTTTGGGGGGTCGGAGTTTGGGGATTTTGAGCACGGATTCGGACTGGGCGGACGATTCTGGCCCTACATGGTCACGATTATTTTGTGAAAATTCGCACTCCTTGCCTGGTTCTGGGGGCCGCGCATGCGCAGCTGCAAAGATGGGCACTTTGGGGGGTCGGAGTTTGGGGATTTTGAGCACGGATTCGGACTGGGCGGACGATTCTGGCCCTACATGGTCACGATTATTTTGTGAAAATTCGCACTCCTTGCCTGGTTCTGGGGGCCGCGCATGCGCAGCTGCAAAGATGGGCACTTTGGGGGGTCGGAGTTTGGGGATTTTGAGCACGGATTCGGACTGGGCGGACGATTCTGGCCCTACATGGTCACGATTATTTTGTGAAAATTCGCACTCCTTGCCTGGTTCTGGGGGCCGCGCATGCGCAGCTGCAAAGATGGGCACTTTGGGGGGTCGGAGTTTGGGGATTTTGAGCACGGATTCGGACTGGGCGGACGATTCTGGCCCTACATGGTCACGATTATTTTGTGAAAATTCGCACTCCTTGCCTGGTTCTGGGGGCCGCGCATGCGCAGCTGCAAAGATGGGCACTTTGGGGGGTCGGAGTTTGGGGATTTTGAGCACGGATTCGGACTGGGCGGACGATTCTGGCCCTACATGGTCACGATTATTTTGTGAAAATTCGCACTCCTTGCCTGGTTCTGGGGGCCGCGCATGCGCAGCTGCAAAGATGGGCACTTTGGGGGGTCGGAGTTTGGGGATTTTGAGCACGGATTCGGACTGGGCGGACGATTCTGGCCCTACATGGTCACGATTATTTTGTGAAAATTCGCACTCCTTGCCTGGTTCTGGGGGCCGCGCATGCGCAGCTGCAAAGATGGGCACTTTGGGGGGTCGGAGTTTGGGGATTTTGAGCACGGATTCGGACTGGGCGGACGATTCTGGCCCTACATGGTCACGATTATTTTGTGAAAATTCGCACTCCTTGCCTGGTTCTGGGGGCCGCGCATGCGCAGCTGCAAAGATGGGCACTTTGGGGGGTCGGAGTTTGGGGATTTTGAGCACGGATTCGGACTGGGCGGACGATTCTGGCCCTACATGGTCACGATTATTTTGTGAAAATTCGCACTCCTTGCCTGGTTCTGGGGGCCGCGCATGCGCAGCTGCAAAGATGGGCACTTTGGGGGGTCGGAGTTTGGGGATTTTGAGCACGGATTCGGACTGGGCGGACGATTCTGGCCCTACATGGTCACGATTATTTTGTGAAAATTCGCACTCCTTGCCTGGTTCTGGGGGCCGCGCATGCGCAGCTGCAAAGATGGGCACTTTGGGGGGTCGGAGTTTGGGGATTTTGAGCACGGATTCGGACTGGGCGGACGATTCTGGCCCTACATGGTCACGATTATTTTGTGAAAATTCGCACTCCTTGCCTGGTTCTGGGGGCCGCGCATGCGCAGCTGCAAAGATGGGCACTTTGGGGGGTCGGAGTTTGGGGATTTTGAGCACGGATTCGGACTGGGCGGACGATTCTGGCCCTACATGGTCACGATTATTTTGTGAAAATTCGCACTCCTTGCCTGGTTCTGGGGGCCGCGCATGCGCAGCTGCAAAGATGGGCACTTTGGGGGGTCGGAGTTTGGGGATTTTGAGCACGGATTCGGACTGGGCGGACGATTCTGGCCCTACATGGTCACGATTATTTTGTGAAAATTCGCACTCCTTGCCTGGTTCTGGGGGCCGCGCATGCGCAGCTGCAAAGATGGGCACTTTGGGGGGTCGGAGTTTGGGGATTTTGAGCACGGATTCGGACTGGGCGGACGATTCTGGCCCTACATGGTCACGATTATTTTGTGAAAATTCGCACTCCTTGCCTGGTTCTGGGGGCCGCGCATGCGCAGCTGCAAAGATGGGCACTTTGGGGGGTCGGAGTTTGGGGATTTTGAGCACGGATTCGGACTGGGCGGACGATTCTGGCCCTACATGGTCACGATTATTTTGTGAAAATTCGCACTCCTTGCCTGGTTCTGGGGGCCGCGCATGCGCAGCTGCAAAGATGGGCACTTTGGGGGGTCGGAGTTTGGGGATTTTGAGCACGGATTCGGACTGGGCGGACGATTCTGGCCCTACATGGTCACGATTATTTTGTGAAAATTCGCACTCCTTGCCTGGTTCTGGGGGCCGCGCATGCGCAGCTGCAAAGATGGGCACTTTGGGGGGTCGGAGTTTGGGGATTTTGAGCACGGATTCGGACTGGGCGGACGATTCTGGCCCTACATGGTCACGATTATTTTGTGAAAATTCGCACTCCTTGCCTGGTTCTGGGGGCCGCGCATGCGCAGCTGCAAAGATGGGCACTTTGGGGGGTCGGAGTTTGGGGATTTTGAGCACGGATTCGGACTGGGCGGACGATTCTGGCCCTACATGGTCACGATTATTTTGTGAAAATTCGCACTCCTTGCCTGGTTCTGGGGGCCGCGCATGCGCAGCTGCAAAGATGGGCACTTTGGGGGGTCGGAGTTTGGGGATTTTGAGCACGGATTCGGACTGGGCGGACGATTCTGGCCCTACATGGTCACGATTATTTTGTGAAAATTCGCACTCCTTGCCTGGTTCTGGGGGCCGCGCATGCGCAGCTGCAAAGATGGGCACTTTGGGGGGTCGGAGTTTGGGGATTTTGAGCACGGATTCGGACTGGGCGGACGATTCTGGCCCTACATGGTCACGATTATTTTGTGAAAATTCGCACTCCTTGCCTGGTTCTGGGGGCCGCGCATGCGCAGCTGCAAAGATGGGCACTTTGGGGGGTCGGAGTTTGGGGATTTTGAGCACGGATTCGGACTGGGCGGACGATTCTGGCCCTACATGGTCACGATTATTTTGTGAAAATTCGCACTCCTTGCCTGGTTCTGGGGGCCGCGCATGCGCAGCTGCAAAGATGGGCACTTTGGGGGGTCGGAGTTTGGGGATTTTGAGCACGGATTCGGACTGGGCGGACGATTCTGGCCCTACATGGTCACGATTATTTTGTGAAAATTCGCACTCCTTGCCTGGTTCTGGGGGCCGCGCATGCGCAGCTGCAAAGATGGGCACTTTGGGGGGTCGGAGTTTGGGGATTTTGAGCACGGATTCGGACTGGGCGGACGATTCTGGCCCTACATGGTCACGATTATTTTGTGAAAATTCGCACTCCTTGCCTGGTTCTGGGGGCCGCGCATGCGCAGCTGCAAAGATGGGCACTTTGGGGGGTCGGAGTTTGGGGATTTTGAGCACGGATTCGGACTGGGCGGACGATTCTGGCCCTACATGGTCACGATTATTTTGTGAAAATTCGCACTCCTTGCCTGGTTCTGGGGGCCGCGCATGCGCAGCTGCAAAGATGGGCACTTTGGGGGGTCGGAGTTTGGGGATTTTGAGCACGGATTCGGACTGGGCGGACGATTCTGGCCCTACATGGTCACGATTATTTTGTGAAAATTCGCACTCCTTGCCTGGTTCTGGGGGCCGCGCATGCGCAGCTGCAAAGATGGGCACTTTGGGGGGTCGGAGTTTGGGGATTTTGAGCACGGATTCGGACTGGGCGGACGATTCTGGCCCTACATGGTCACGATTATTTTGTGAAAATTCGCACTCCTTGCCTGGTTCTGGGGGCCGCGCATGCGCAGCTGCAAAGATGGGCACTTTGGGGGGTCGGAGTTTGGGGATTTTGAGCACGGATTCGGACTGGGCGGACGATTCTGGCCCTACATGGTCACGATTATTTTGTGAAAATTCGCACTCCTTGCCTGGTTCTGGGGGCCGCGCATGCGCAGCTGCAAAGATGGGCACTTTGGGGGGTCGGAGTTTGGGGATTTTGAGCACGGATTCGGACTGGGCGGACGATTCTGGCCCTACATGGTCACGATTATTTTGTGAAAATTCGCACTCCTTGCCTGGTTCTGGGGGCCGCGCATGCGCAGCTGCAAAGATGGGCACTTTGGGGGGTCGGAGTTTGGGGATTTTGAGCACGGATTCGGACTGGGCGGACGATTCTGGCCCTACATGGTCACGATTATTTTGTGAAAATTCGCACTCCTTGCCTGGTTCTGGGGGCCGCGCATGCGCAGCTGCAAAGATGGGCACTTTGGGGGGTCGGAGTTTGGGGATTTTGAGCACGGATTCGGACTGGGCGGACGATTCTGGCCCTACATGGTCACGATTATTTTGTGAAAATTCGCACTCCTTGCCTGGTTCTGGGGGCCGCGCATGCGCAGCTGCAAAGATGGGCACTTTGGGGGGTCGGAGTTTGGGGATTTTGAGCACGGATTCGGACTGGGCGGACGATTCTGGCCCTACATGGTCACGATTATTTTGTGAAAATTCGCACTCCTTGCCTGGTTCTGGGGGCCGCGCATGCGCAGCTGCAAAGATGGGCACTTTGGGGGGTCGGAGTTTGGGGATTTTGAGCACGGATTCGGACTGGGCGGACGATTCTGGCCCTACATGGTCACGATTATTTTGTGAAAATTCGCACTCCTTGCCTGGTTCTGGGGGCCGCGCATGCGCAGCTGCAAAGATGGGCACTTTGGGGGGTCGGAGTTTGGGGATTTTGAGCACGGATTCGGACTGGGCGGACGATTCTGGCCCTACATGGTCACGATTATTTTGTGAAAATTCGCACTCCTTGCCTGGTTCTGGGGGCCGCGCATGCGCAGCTGCAAAGATGGGCACTTTGGGGGGTCGGAGTTTGGGGATTTTGAGCACGGATTCGGACTGGGCGGACGATTCTGGCCCTACATGGTCACGATTATTTTGTGAAAATTCGCACTCCTTGCCTGGTTCTGGGGGCCGCGCATGCGCAGCTGCAAAGATGGGCACTTTGGGGGGTCGGAGTTTGGGGATTTTGAGCACGGATTCGGACTGGGCGGACGATTCTGGCCCTACATGGTCACGATTATTTTGTGAAAATTCGCACTCCTTGCCTGGTTCTGGGGGCCGCGCATGCGCAGCTGCAAAGATGGGCACTTTGGGGGGTCGGAGTTTGGGGATTTTGAGCACGGATTCGGACTGGGCGGACGATTCTGGCCCTACATGGTCACGATTATTTTGTGAAAATTCGCACTCCTTGCCTGGTTCTGGGGGCCGCGCATGCGCAGCTGCAAAGATGGGCACTTTGGGGGGTCGGAGTTTGGGGATTTTGAGCACGGATTCGGACTGGGCGGACGATTCTGGCCCTACATGGTCACGATTATTTTGTGAAAATTCGCACTCCTTGCCTGGTTCTGGGGGCCGCGCATGCGCAGCTGCAAAGATGGGCACTTTGGGGGGTCGGAGTTTGGGGATTTTGAGCACGGATTCGGACTGGGCGGACGATTCTGGCCCTACATGGTCACGATTATTTTGTGAAAATTCGCACTCCTTGCCTGGTTCTGGGGGCCGCGCATGCGCAGCTGCAAAGATGGGCACTTTGGGGGGTCGGAGTTTGGGGATTTTGAGCACGGATTCGGACTGGGCGGACGATTCTGGCCCTACATGGTCACGATTATTTTGTGAAAATTCGCACTCCTTGCCTGGTTCTGGGGGCCGCGCATGCGCAGCTGCAAAGATGGGCACTTTGGGGGGTCGGAGTTTGGGGATTTTGAGCACGGATTCGGACTGGGCGGACGATTCTGGCCCTACATGGTCACGATTATTTTGTGAAAATTCGCACTCCTTGCCTGGTTCTGGGGGCCGCGCATGCGCAGCTGCAAAGATGGGCACTTTGGGGGGTCGGAGTTTGGGGATTTTGAGCACGGATTCGGACTGGGCGGACGATTCTGGCCCTACATGGTCACGATTATTTTGTGAAAATTCGCACTCCTTGCCTGGTTCTGGGGGCCGCGCATGCGCAGCTGCAAAGATGGGCACTTTGGGGGGTCGGAGTTTGGGGATTTTGAGCACGGATTCGGACTGGGCGGACGATTCTGGCCCTACATGGTCACGATTATTTTGTGAAAATTCGCACTCCTTGCCTGGTTCTGGGGGCCGCGCATGCGCAGCTGCAAAGATGGGCACTTTGGGGGGTCGGAGTTTGGGGATTTTGAGCACGGATTCGGACTGGGCGGACGATTCTGGCCCTACATGGTCACGATTATTTTGTGAAAATTCGCACTCCTTGCCTGGTTCTGGGGGCCGCGCATGCGCAGCTGCAAAGATGGGCACTTTGGGGGGTCGGAGTTTGGGGATTTTGAGCACGGATTCGGACTGGGCGGACGATTCTGGCCCTACATGGTCACGATTATTTTGTGAAAATTCGCACTCCTTGCCTGGTTCTGGGGGCCGCGCATGCGCAGCTGCAAAGATGGGCACTTTGGGGGGTCGGAGTTTGGGGATTTTGAGCACGGATTCGGACTGGGCGGACGATTCTGGCCCTACATGGTCACGATTATTTTGTGAAAATTCGCACTCCTTGCCTGGTTCTGGGGGCCGCGCATGCGCAGCTGCAAAGATGGGCACTTTGGGGGGTCGGAGTTTGGGGATTTTGAGCACGGATTCGGACTGGGCGGACGATTCTGGCCCTACATGGTCACGATTATTTTGTGAAAATTCGCACTCCTTGCCTGGTTCTGGGGGCCGCGCTATGCGCAGCTGCAAAGATGGGCACTTTGGGGGGTCGGAGTTTGGGGATTTTGAGCACGGATTCGGACTGGGCGGACGATTCTGGCCCTACATGGTCACGATTATTTTGTGAAAATTCGCACTCCTTGCCTGGTTCTGGGGGCCGCGCATGCGCAGCTGCAAAGATGGGCACTTTGGGGGGTCGGAGTTTGGGGATTTTGAGCACGGATTCGGACTGGGCGGACGATTCTGGCCCTACATGGTCACGATTATTTTGTGAAAATTCGCACTCCTTGCCTGGTTCTGGGGGCCGCGCATGCGCAGCTGCAAAGATGGGCACTTTGGGGGGTCGGAGTTTGGGGATTTTGAGCACGGATTCGGACTGGGCGGACGATTCTGGCCCTACATGGTCACGATTATTTTGTGAAAATTCGCACTCCTTGCCTGGTTCTGGGGGCCGCGCATGCGCAGCTGCAAAGATGGGCACTTTGGGGGGTCGGAGTTTGGGGATTTTGAGCACGGATTCGGACTGGGCGGACGATTCTGGCCCTACATGGTCACGATTATTTTGTGAAAATTCGCACTCCTTGCCTGGTTCTGGGGGCCGCGCATGCGCAGCTGCAAAGATGGGCACTTTGGGGGGTCGGAGTTTGGGGATTTTGAGCACGGATTCGGACTGGGCGGACGATTCTGGCCCTACATGGTCACGATTATTTTGTGAAAATTCGCACTCCTTGCCTGGTTCTGGGGGCCGCGCATGCGCAGCTGCAAAGATGGGCACTTTGGGGGGTCGGAGTTTGGGGATTTTGAGCACGGATTCGGACTGGGCGGACGATTCTGGCCCTACATGGTCACGATTATTTTGTGAAAATTCGCACTCCTTGCCTGGTTCTGGGGGCCGCGCATGCGCAGCTGCAAAGATGGGCACTTTGGGGGGTCGGAGTTTGGGGATTTTGAGCACGGATTCGGACTGGGCGGACGATTCTGGCCCTACATGGTCACGATTATTTTGTGAAAATTCGCACTCCTTGCCTGGTTCTGGGGGCCGCGCATGCGCAGCTGCAAAGATGGGCACTTTGGGGGGTCGGAGTTTGGGGATTTTGAGCACGGATTCGGACTGGGCGGACGATTCTGGCCCTACATGGTCACGATTATTTTGTGAAAATTCGCACTCCTTGCCTGGTTCTGGGGGCCGCGCATGCGCAGCTGCAAAGATGGGCACTTTGGGGGGTCGGAGTTTGGGGATTTTGAGCACGGATTCGGACTGGGCGGACGATTCTGGCCCTACATGGTCACGATTATTTTGTGAAAATTCGCACTCCTTGCCTGGTTCTGGGGGCCGCGCATGCGCAGCTGCAAAGATGGGCACTTTGGGGGGTCGGAGTTTGGGGATTTTGAGCACGGATTCGGACTGGGCGGACGATTCTGGCCCTACATGGTCACGATTATTTTGTGAAAATTCGCACTCCTTGCCTGGTTCTGGGGGCCGCGCATGCGCAGCTGCAAAGATGGGCACTTTGGGGGGTCGGAGTTTGGGGATTTTGAGCACGGATTCGGACTGGGCGGACGATTCTGGCCCTACATGGTCACGATTATTTTGTGAAAATTCGCACTCCTTGCCTGGTTCTGGGGGCCGCGCATGCGCAGCTGCAAAGATGGGCACTTTGGGGGGTCGGAGTTTGGGGATTTTGAGCACGGATTCGGACTGGGCGGACGATTCTGGCCCTACATGGTCACGATTATTTTGTGAAAATTCGCACTCCTTGCCTGGTTCTGGGGGCCGCGCATGCGCAGCTGCAAAGATGGGCACTTTGGGGGGTCGGAGTTTGGGGATTTTGAGCACGGATTCGGACTGGGCGGACGATTCTGGCCCTACATGGTCACGATTATTTTGTGAAAATTCGCACTCCTTGCCTGGTTCTGGGGGCCGCGCATGCGCAGCTGCAAAGATGGGCACTTTGGGGGGTCGGAGTTTGGGGATTTTGAGCACGGATTCGGACTGGGCGGACGATTCTGGCCCTACATGGTCACGATTATTTTGTGAAAATTCGCACTCCTTGCCTGGTTCTGGGGGCCGCGCATGCGCAGCTGCAAAGATGGGCACTTTGGGGGGTCGGAGTTTGGGGATTTTGAGCACGGATTCGGACTGGGCGGACGATTCTGGCCCTACATGGTCACGATTATTTTGTGAAAATTCGCACTCCTTGCCTGGTTCTGGGGGCCGCGCATGCGCAGCTGCAAAGATGGGCACTTTGGGGGGTCGGAGTTTGGGGATTTTGAGCACGGATTCGGACTGGGCGGACGATTCTGGCCCTACATGGTCACGATTATTTTGTGAAAATTCGCACTCCTTGCCTGGTTCTGGGGGCCGCGCATGCGCAGCTGCAAAGATGGGCACTTTGGGGGGTCGGAGTTTGGGGATTTTGAGCACGGATTCGGACTGGGCGGACGATTCTGGCCCTACATGGTCACGATTATTTTGTGAAAATTCGCACTCCTTGCCTGGTTCTGGGGGCCGCGCATGCGCAGCTGCAAAGATGGGCACTTTGGGGGGTCGGAGTTTGGGGATTTTGAGCACGGATTCGGACTGGGCGGACGATTCTGGCCCTACATGGTCACGATTATTTTGTGAAAATTCGCACTCCTTGCCTGGTTCTGGGGGCCGCGCATGCGCAGCTGCAAAGATGGGCACTTTGGGGGGTCGGAGTTTGGGGATTTTGAGCACGGATTCGGACTGGGCGGACGATTCTGGCCCTACATGGTCACGATTATTTTGTGAAAATTCGCACTCCTTGCCTGGTTCTGGGGGCCGCGCATGCGCAGCTGCAAAGATGGGCACTTTGGGGGGTCGGAGTTTGGGGATTTTGAGCACGGATTCGGACTGGGCGGACGATTCTGGCCCTACATGGTCACGATTATTTTGTGAAAATTCGCACTCCTTGCCTGGTTCTGGGGGCCGCGCATGCGCAGCTGCAAAGATGGGCACTTTGGGGGGTCGGAGTTTGGGGATTTTGAGCACGGATTCGGACTGGGCGGACGATTCTGGCCCTACATGGTCACGATTATTTTGTGAAAATTCGCACTCCTTGCCTGGTTCTGGGGGCCGCGCATGCGCAGCTGCAAAGATGGGCACTTTGGGGGGTCGGAGTTTGGGGATTTTGAGCACGGATTCGGACTGGGCGGACGATTCTGGCCCTACATGGTCACGATTATTTTGTGAAAATTCGCACTCCTTGCCTGGTTCTGGGGGCCGCGCATGCGCAGCTGCAAAGATGGGCACTTTGGGGGGTCGGAGTTTGGGGATTTTGAGCACGGATTCGGACTGGGCGGACGATTCTGGCCCTACATGGTCACGATTATTTTGTGAAAATTCGCACTCCTTGCCTGGTTCTGGGGGCCGCGCATGCGCAGCTGCAAAGATGGGCACTTTGGGGGGTCGGAGTTTGGGGATTTTGAGCACGGATTCGGACTGGGCGGACGATTCTGGCCCTACATGGTCACGATTATTTTGTGAAAATTCGCACTCCTTGCCTGGTTCTGGGGGCCGCGCATGCGCAGCTGCAAAGATGGGCACTTTGGGGGGTCGGAGTTTGGGGATTTTGAGCACGGATTCGGACTGGGCGGACGATTCTGGCCCTACATGGTCACGATTATTTTGTGAAAATTCGCACTCCTTGCCTGGTTCTGGGGGCCGCGCATGCGCAGCTGCAAAGATGGGCACTTTGGGGGGTCGGAGTTTGGGGATTTTGAGCACGGATTCGGACTGGGCGGACGATTCTGGCCCTACATGGTCACGATTATTTTGTGAAAATTCGCACTCCTTGCCTGGTTCTGGGGGCCGCGCATGCGCAGCTGCAAAGATGGGCACTTTGGGGGGTCGGAGTTTGGGGATTTTGAGCACGGATTCGGACTGGGCGGACGATTCTGGCCCTACATGGTCACGATTATTTTGTGAAAATTCGCACTCCTTGCCTGGTTCTGGGGGCCGCGCATGCGCAGCTGCAAAGATGGGCACTTTGGGGGGTCGGAGTTTGGGGATTTTGAGCACGGATTCGGACTGGGCGGACGATTCTGGCCCTACATGGTCACGATTATTTTGTGAAAATTCGCACTCCTTGCCTGGTTCTGGGGGCCGCGCATGCGCAGCTGCAAAGATGGGCACTTTGGGGGGTCGGAGTTTGGGGATTTTGAGCACGGATTCGGACTGGGCGGACGATTCTGGCCCTACATGGTCACGATTATTTTGTGAAAATTCGCACTCCTTGCCTGGTTCTGGGGGCCGCGCATGCGCAGCTGCAAAGATGGGCACTTTGGGGGGTCGGAGTTTGGGGATTTTGAGCACGGATTCGGACTGGGCGGACGATTCTGGCCCTACATGGTCACGATTATTTTGTGAAAATTCGCACTCCTTGCCTGGTTCTGGGGGCCGCGCATGCGCAGCTGCAAAGATGGGCACTTTGGGGGGTCGGAGTTTGGGGATTTTGAGCACGGATTCGGACTGGGCGGACGATTCTGGCCCTACATGGTCACGATTATTTTGTGAAAATTCGCACTCCTTGCCTGGTTCTGGGGGCCGCGCATGCGCAGCTGCAAAGATGGGCACTTTGGGGGGTCGGAGTTTGGGGATTTTGAGCACGGATTCGGACTGGGCGGACGATTCTGGCCCTACATGGTCACGATTATTTTGTGAAAATTCGCACTCCTTGCCTGGTTCTGGGGGCCGCGCATGCGCAGCTGCAAAGATGGGCACTTTGGGGGGTCGGAGTTTGGGGATTTTGAGCACGGATTCGGACTGGGCGGACGATTCTGGCCCTACATGGTCACGATTATTTTGTGAAAATTCGCACTCCTTGCCTGGTTCTGGGGGCCGCGCATGCGCAGCTGCAAAGATGGGCACTTTGGGGGGTCGGAGTTTGGGGATTTTGAGCACGGATTCGGACTGGGCGGACGATTCTGGCCCTACATGGTCACGATTATTTTGTGAAAATTCGCACTCCTTGCCTGGTTCTGGGGGCCGCGCATGCGCAGCTGCAAAGATGGGCACTTTGGGGGGTCGGAGTTTGGGGATTTTGAGCACGGATTCGGACTGGGCGGACGATTCTGGCCCTACATGGTCACGATTATTTTGTGAAAATTCGCACTCCTTGCCTGGTTCTGGGGGCCGCGCATGCGCAGCTGCAAAGATGGGCACTTTGGGGGGTCGGAGTTTGGGGATTTTGAGCACGGATTCGGACTGGGCGGACGATTCTGGCCCTACATGGTCACGATTATTTTGTGAAAATTCGCACTCCTTGCCTGGTTCTGGGGGCCGCGCATGCGCAGCTGCAAAGATGGGCACTTTGGGGGGTCGGAGTTTGGGGATTTTGAGCACGGATTCGGACTGGGCGGACGATTCTGGCCCTACATGGTCACGATTATTTTGTGAAAATTCGCACTCCTTGCCTGGTTCTGGGGGCCGCGCATGCGCAGCTGCAAAGATGGGCACTTTGGGGGGTCGGAGTTTGGGGATTTTGAGCACGGATTCGGACTGGGCGGACGATTCTGGCCCTACATGGTCACGATTATTTTGTGAAAATTCGCACTCCTTGCCTGGTTCTGGGGGCCGCGCATGCGCAGCTGCAAAGATGGGCACTTTGGGGGGTCGGAGTTTGGGGATTTTGAGCACGGATTCGGACTGGGCGGACGATTCTGGCCCTACATGGTCACGATTATTTTGTGAAAATTCGCACTCCTTGCCTGGTTCTGGGGGCCGCGCATGCGCAGCTGCAAAGATGGGCACTTTGGGGGGTCGGAGTTTGGGGATTTTGAGCACGGATTCGGACTGGGCGGACGATTCTGGCCCTACATGGTCACGATTATTTTGTGAAAATTCGCACTCCTTGCCTGGTTCTGGGGGCCGCGCATGCGCAGCTGCAAAGATGGGCACTTTGGGGGGTCGGAGTTTGGGGATTTTGAGCACGGATTCGGACTGGGCGGACGATTCTGGCCCTACATGGTCACGATTATTTTGTGAAAATTCGCACTCCTTGCCTGGTTCTGGGGGCCGCGCATGCGCAGCTGCAAAGATGGGCACTTTGGGGGGTCGGAGTTTGGGGATTTTGAGCACGGATTCGGACTGGGCGGACGATTCTGGCCCTACATGGTCACGATTATTTTGTGAAAATTCGCACTCCTTGCCTGGTTCTGGGG
Organism: Anthopleura sola; assembly: GCA_023349425.1. NCBI lineage: Eukaryota > Metazoa > Cnidaria > Anthozoa > Actiniaria > Actiniidae > Anthopleura > Anthopleura sola. The sequence goes on along the minus strand of JALHLI010000182.1, from coordinate 11,854 downwards.
GCCGCGCATGCGCAGCTGCAAAGATGGGCACTTTGGGGGGTCGGAGTTTGGGGATTTTGAGCACGGATTCGGACTGGGCGGACGATTCTGGCCCTACATGGTCACGATTATTTTGTGAAAATTCGCACTCCTTGCCTGGTTCTGGGGGCCGCGCATGCGCAGCTGCAAAGATGGGCACTTTGGGGGGTCGGAGTTTGGGGATTTTGAGCACGGATTCGGACTGGGCGGACGATTCTGGCCCTACATGGTCACGATTATTTTGTGAAAATTCGCACTCCTTGCCTGGTTCTGGGGGCCGCGCATGCGCAGCTGCAAAGATGGGCACTTTGGGGGGTCGGAGTTTGGGGATTTTGAGCACGGATTCGGACTGGGCGGACGATTCTGGCCCTACATGGTCACGATTATTTTGTGAAAATTCGCACTCCTTGCCTGGTTCTGGGGGCCGCGCATGCGCAGCTGCAAAGATGGGCACTTTGGGGGGTCGGAGTTTGGGGATTTTGAGCACGGATTCGGACTGGGCGGACGATTCTGGCCCTACATGGTCACGATTATTTTGTGAAAATTCGCACTCCTTGCCTGGTTCTGGGGGCCGCGCATGCGCAGCTGCAAAGATGGGCACTTTGGGGGGTCGGAGTTTGGGGATTTTGAGCACGGATTCGGACTGGGCGGACGATTCTGGCCCTACATGGTCACGATTATTTTGTGAAAATTCGCACTCCTTGCCTGGTTCTGGGGGCCGCGCATGCGCAGCTGCAAAGATGGGCACTTTGGGGGGTCGGAGTTTGGGGATTTTGAGCACGGATTCGGACTGGGCGGACGATTCTGGCCCTACATGGTCACGATTATTTTGTGAAAATTCGCACTCCTTGCCTGGTTCTGGGGGCCGCGCATGCGCAGCTGCAAAGATGGGCACTTTGGGGGGTCGGAGTTTGGGGATTTTGAGCACGGATTCGGACTGGGCGGACGATTCTGGCCCTACATGGTCACGATTATTTTGTGAAAATTCGCACTCCTTGCCTGGTTCTGGGGGCCGCGCATGCGCAGCTGCAAAGATGGGCACTTTGGGGGGTCGGAGTTTGGGGATTTTGAGCACGGATTCGGACTGGGCGGACGATTCTGGCCCTACATGGTCACGATTATTTTGTGAAAATTCGCACTCCTTGCCTGGTTCTGGGGGCCGCGCATGCGCAGCTGCAAAGATGGGCACTTTGGGGGGTCGGAGTTTGGGGATTTTGAGCACGGATTCGGACTGGGCGGACGATTCTGGCCCTACATGGTCACGATTATTTTGTGAAAATTCGCACTCCTTGCCTGGTTCTGGGGGCCGCGCATGCGCAGCTGCAAAGATGGGCACTTTGGGGGGTCGGAGTTTGGGGATTTTGAGCACGGATTCGGACTGGGCGGACGATTCTGGCCCTACATGGTCACGATTATTTTGTGAAAATTCGCACTCCTTGCCTGGTTCTGGGGGCCGCGCATGCGCAGCTGCAAAGATGGGCACTTTGGGGGGTCGGAGTTTGGGGATTTTGAGCACGGATTCGGACTGGGCGGACGATTCTGGCCCTACATGGTCACGATTATTTTGTGAAAATTCGCACTCCTTGCCTGGTTCTGGGGGCCGCGCATGCGCAGCTGCAAAGATGGGCACTTTGGGGGGTCGGAGTTTGGGGATTTTGAGCACGGATTCGGACTGGGCGGACGATTCTGGCCCTACATGGTCACGATTATTTTGTGAAAATTCGCACTCCTTGCCTGGTTCTGGGGGCCGCGCATGCGCAGCTGCAAAGATGGGCACTTTGGGGGGTCGGAGTTTGGGGATTTTGAGCACGGATTCGGACTGGGCGGACGATTCTGGCCCTACATGGTCACGATTATTTTGTGAAAATTCGCACTCCTTGCCTGGTTCTGGGGGCCGCGCATGCGCAGCTGCAAAGATGGGCACTTTGGGGGGTCGGAGTTTGGGGATTTTGAGCACGGATTCGGACTGGGCGGACGATTCTGGCCCTACATGGTCACGATTATTTTGTGAAAATTCGCACTCCTTGCCTGGTTCTGGGGGCCGCGCATGCGCAGCTGCAAAGATGGGCACTTTGGGGGGTCGGAGTTTGGGGATTTTGAGCACGGATTCGGACTGGGCGGACGATTCTGGCCCTACATGGTCACGATTATTTTGTGAAAATTCGCACTCCTTGCCTGGTTCTGGGGGCCGCGCATGCGCAGCTGCAAAGATGGGCACTTTGGGGGGTCGGAGTTTGGGGATTTTGAGCACGGATTCGGACTGGGCGGACGATTCTGGCCCTACATGGTCACGATTATTTTGTGAAAATTCGCACTCCTTGCCTGGTTCTGGGGGCCGCGCATGCGCAGCTGCAAAGATGGGCACTTTGGGGGGTCGGAGTTTGGGGATTTTGAGCACGGATTCGGACTGGGCGGACGATTCTGGCCCTACATGGTCACGATTATTTTGTGAAAATTCGCACTCCTTGCCTGGTTCTGGGGGCCGCGCATGCGCAGCTGCAAAGATGGGCACTTTGGGGGGTCGGAGTTTGGGGATTTTGAGCACGGATTCGGACTGGGCGGACGATTCTGGCCCTACATGGTCACGATTATTTTGTGAAAATTCGCACTCCTTGCCTGGTTCTGGGGGCCGCGCATGCGCAGCTGCAAAGATGGGCACTTTGGGGGGTCGGAGTTTGGGGATTTTGAGCACGGATTCGGACTGGGCGGACGATTCTGGCCCTACATGGTCACGATTATTTTGTGAAAATTCGCACTCCTTGCCTGGTTCTGGGGGCCGCGCATGCGCAGCTGCAAAGATGGGCACTTTGGGGGGTCGGAGTTTGGGGATTTTGAGCACGGATTCGGACTGGGCGGACGATTCTGGCCCTACATGGTCACGATTATTTTGTGAAAATTCGCACTCCTTGCCTGGTTCTGGGGGCCGCGCATGCGCAGCTGCAAAGATGGGCACTTTGGGGGGTCGGAGTTTGGGGATTTTGAGCACGGATTCGGACTGGGCGGACGATTCTGGCCCTACATGGTCACGATTATTTTGTGAAAATTCGCACTCCTTGCCTGGTTCTGGGGGCCGCGCATGCGCAGCTGCAAAGATGGGCACTTTGGGGGGTCGGAGTTTGGGGATTTTGAGCACGGATTCGGACTGGGCGGACGATTCTGGCCCTACATGGTCACGATTATTTTGTGAAAATTCGCACTCCTTGCCTGGTTCTGGGGGCCGCGCATGCGCAGCTGCAAAGATGGGCACTTTGGGGGGTCGGAGTTTGGGGATTTTGAGCACGGATTCGGACTGGGCGGACGATTCTGGCCCTACATGGTCACGATTATTTTGTGAAAATTCGCACTCCTTGCCTGGTTCTGGGGGCCGCGCATGCGCAGCTGCAAAGATGGGCACTTTGGGGGGTCGGAGTTTGGGGATTTTGAGCACGGATTCGGACTGGGCGGACGATTCTGGCCCTACATGGTCACGATTATTTTGTGAAAATTCGCACTCCTTGCCTGGTTCTGGGGGCCGCGCATGCGCAGCTGCAAAGATGGGCACTTTGGGGGGTCGGAGTTTGGGGATTTTGAGCACGGATTCGGACTGGGCGGACGATTCTGGCCCTACATGGTCACGATTATTTTGTGAAAATTCGCACTCCTTGCCTGGTTCTGGGGGCCGCGCATGCGCAGCTGCAAAGATGGGCACTTTGGGGGGTCGGAGTTTGGGGATTTTGAGCACGGATTCGGACTGGGCGGACGATTCTGGCCCTACATGGTCACGATTATTTTGTGAAAATTCGCACTCCTTGCCTGGTTCTGGGGGCCGCGCATGCGCAGCTGCAAAGATGGGCACTTTGGGGGGTCGGAGTTTGGGGATTTTGAGCACGGATTCGGACTGGGCGGACGATTCTGGCCCTACATGGTCACGATTATTTTGTGAAAATTCGCACTCCTTGCCTGGTTCTGGGGGCCGCGCATGCGCAGCTGCAAAGATGGGCACTTTGGGGGGTCGGAGTTTGGGGATTTTGAGCACGGATTCGGACTGGGCGGACGATTCTGGCCCTACATGGTCACGATTATTTTGTGAAAATTCGCACTCCTTGCCTGGTTCTGGGGGCCGCGCATGCGCAGCTGCAAAGATGGGCACTTTGGGGGGTCGGAGTTTGGGGATTTTGAGCACGGATTCGGACTGGGCGGACGATTCTGGCCCTACATGGTCACGATTATTTTGTGAAAATTCGCACTCCTTGCCTGGTTCTGGGGGCCGCGCATGCGCAGCTGCAAAGATGGGCACTTTGGGGGGTCGGAGTTTGGGGATTTTGAGCACGGATTCGGACTGGGCGGACGATTCTGGCCCTACATGGTCACGATTATTTTGTGAAAATTCGCACTCCTTGCCTGGTTCTGGGGGCCGCGCATGCGCAGCTGCAAAGATGGGCACTTTGGGGGGTCGGAGTTTGGGGATTTTGAGCACGGATTCGGACTGGGCGGACGATTCTGGCCCTACATGGTCACGATTATTTTGTGAAAATTCGCACTCCTTGCCTGGTTCTGGGGGCCGCGCATGCGCAGCTGCAAAGATGGGCACTTTGGGGGGTCGGAGTTTGGGGATTTTGAGCACGGATTCGGACTGGGCGGACGATTCTGGCCCTACATGGTCACGATTATTTTGTGAAAATTCGCACTCCTTGCCTGGTTCTGGGGGCCGCGCATGCGCAGCTGCAAAGATGGGCACTTTGGGGGGTCGGAGTTTGGGGATTTTGAGCACGGATTCGGACTGGGCGGACGATTCTGGCCCTACATGGTCACGATTATTTTGTGAAAATTCGCACTCCTTGCCTGGTTCTGGGGGCCGCGCATGCGCAGCTGCAAAGATGGGCACTTTGGGGGGTCGGAGTTTGGGGATTTTGAGCACGGATTCGGACTGGGCGGACGATTCTGGCCCTACATGGTCACGATTATTTTGTGAAAATTCGCACTCCTTGCCTGGTTCTGGGGGCCGCGCATGCGCAGCTGCAAAGATGGGCACTTTGGGGGGTCGGAGTTTGGGGATTTTGAGCACGGATTCGGACTGGGCGGACGATTCTGGCCCTACATGGTCACGATTATTTTGTGAAAATTCGCACTCCTTGCCTGGTTCTGGGGGCCGCGCATGCGCAGCTGCAAAGATGGGCACTTTGGGGGGTCGGAGTTTGGGGATTTTGAGCACGGATTCGGACTGGGCGGACGATTCTGGCCCTACATGGTCACGATTATTTTGTGAAAATTCGCACTCCTTGCCTGGTTCTGGGGGCCGCGCATGCGCAGCTGCAAAGATGGGCACTTTGGGGGGTCGGAGTTTGGGGATTTTGAGCACGGATTCGGACTGGGCGGACGATTCTGGCCCTACATGGTCACGATTATTTTGTGAAAATTCGCACTCCTTGCCTGGTTCTGGGGGCCGCGCATGCGCAGCTGCAAAGATGGGCACTTTGGGGGGTCGGAGTTTGGGGATTTTGAGCACGGATTCGGACTGGGCGGACGATTCTGGCCCTACATGGTCACGATTATTTTGTGAAAATTCGCACTCCTTGCCTGGTTCTGGGGGCCGCGCATGCGCAGCTGCAAAGATGGGCACTTTGGGGGGTCGGAGTTTGGGGATTTTGAGCACGGATTCGGACTGGGCGGACGATTCTGGCCCTACATGGTCACGATTATTTTGTGAAAATTCGCACTCCTTGCCTGGTTCTGGGGGCCGCGCATGCGCAGCTGCAAAGATGGGCACTTTGGGGGGTCGGAGTTTGGGGATTTTGAGCACGGATTCGGACTGGGCGGACGATTCTGGCCCTACATGGTCACGATTATTTTGTGAAAATTCGCACTCCTTGCCTGGTTCTGGGGGCCGCGCATGCGCAGCTGCAAAGATGGGCACTTTGGGGGGTCGGAGTTTGGGGATTTTGAGCACGGATTCGGACTGGGCGGACGATTCTGGCCCTACATGGTCACGATTATTTTGTGAAAATTCGCACTCCTTGCCTGGTTCTGGGGGCCGCGCATGCGCAGCTGCAAAGATGGGCACTTTGGGGGGTCGGAGTTTGGGGATTTTGAGCACGGATTCGGACTGGGCGGACGATTCTGGCCCTACATGGTCACGATTATTTTGTGAAAATTCGCACTCCTTGCCTGGTTCTGGGGGCCGCGCATGCGCAGCTGCAAAGATGGGCACTTTGGGGGGTCGGAGTTTGGGGATTTTGAGCACGGATTCGGACTGGGCGGACGATTCTGGCCCTACATGGTCACGATTATTTTGTGAAAATTCGCACTCCTTGCCTGGTTCTGGGGGCCGCGCATGCGCAGCTGCAAAGATGGGCACTTTGGGGGGTCGGAGTTTGGGGATTTTGAGCACGGATTCGGACTGGGCGGACGATTCTGGCCCTACATGGTCACGATTATTTTGTGAAAATTCGCACTCCTTGCCTGGTTCTGGGGGCCGCGCATGCGCAGCTGCAAAGATGGGCACTTTGGGGGGTCGGAGTTTGGGGATTTTGAGCACGGATTCGGACTGGGCGGACGATTCTGGCCCTACATGGTCACGATTATTTTGTGAAAATTCGCACTCCTTGCCTGGTTCTGGGGGCCGCGCATGCGCAGCTGCAAAGATGGGCACTTTGGGGGGTCGGAGTTTGGGGATTTTGAGCACGGATTCGGACTGGGCGGACGATTCTGGCCCTACATGGTCACGATTATTTTGTGAAAATTCGCACTCCTTGCCTGGTTCTGGGGGCCGCGCATGCGCAGCTGCAAAGATGGGCACTTTGGGGGGTCGGAGTTTGGGGATTTTGAGCACGGATTCGGACTGGGCGGACGATTCTGGCCCTACATGGTCACGATTATTTTGTGAAAATTCGCACTCCTTGCCTGGTTCTGGGGGCCGCGCATGCGCAGCTGCAAAGATGGGCACTTTGGGGGGTCGGAGTTTGGGGATTTTGAGCACGGATTCGGACTGGGCGGACGATTCTGGCCCTACATGGTCACGATTATTTTGTGAAAATTCGCACTCCTTGCCTGGTTCTGGGGGCCGCGCATGCGCAGCTGCAAAGATGGGCACTTTGGGGGGTCGGAGTTTGGGGATTTTGAGCACGGATTCGGACTGGGCGGACGATTCTGGCCCTACATGGTCACGATTATTTTGTGAAAATTCGCACTCCTTGCCTGGTTCTGGGGGCCGCGCATGCGCAGCTGCAAAGATGGGCACTTTGGGGGGTCGGAGTTTGGGGATTTTGAGCACGGATTCGGACTGGGCGGACGATTCTGGCCCTACATGGTCACGATTATTTTGTGAAAATTCGCACTCCTTGCCTGGTTCTGGGGGCCGCGCATGCGCAGCTGCAAAGATGGGCACTTTGGGGGGTCGGAGTTTGGGGATTTTGAGCACGGATTCGGACTGGGCGGACGATTCTGGCCCTACATGGTCACGATTATTTTGTGAAAATTCGCACTCCTTGCCTGGTTCTGGGGGCCGCGCATGCGCAGCTGCAAAGATGGGCACTTTGGGGGGTCGGAGTTTGGGGATTTTGAGCACGGATTCGGACTGGGCGGACGATTCTGGCCCTACATGGTCACGATTATTTTGTGAAAATTCGCACTCCTTGCCTGGTTCTGGGGGCCGCGCATGCGCAGCTGCAAAGATGGGCACTTTGGGGGGTCGGAGTTTGGGGATTTTGAGCACGGATTCGGACTGGGCGGACGATTCTGGCCCTACATGGTCACGATTATTTTGTGAAAATTCGCACTCCTTGCCTGGTTCTGGGGGCCGCGCATGCGCAGCTGCAAAGATGGGCACTTTGGGGGGTCGGAGTTTGGGGATTTTGAGCACGGATTCGGACTGGGCGGACGATTCTGGCCCTACATGGTCACGATTATTTTGTGAAAATTCGCACTCCTTGCCTGGTTCTGGGGGCCGCGCATGCGCAGCTGCAAAGATGGGCACTTTGGGGGGTCGGAGTTTGGGGATTTTGAGCACGGATTCGGACTGGGCGGACGATTCTGGCCCTACATGGTCACGATTATTTTGTGAAAATTCGCACTCCTTGCCTGGTTCTGGGGGCCGCGCATGCGCAGCTGCAAAGATGGGCACTTTGGGGGGTCGGAGTTTGGGGATTTTGAGCACGGATTCGGACTGGGCGGACGATTCTGGCCCTACATGGTCACGATTATTTTGTGAAAATTCGCACTCCTTGCCTGGTTCTGGGGGCCGCGCATGCGCAGCTGCAAAGATGGGCACTTTGGGGGGTCGGAGTTTGGGGATTTTGAGCACGGATTCGGACTGGGCGGACGATTCTGGCCCTACATGGTCACGATTATTTTGTGAAAATTCGCACTCCTTGCCTGGTTCTGGGGGCCGCGCATGCGCAGCTGCAAAGATGGGCACTTTGGGGGGTCGGAGTTTGGGGATTTTGAGCACGGATTCGGACTGGGCGGACGATTCTGGCCCTACATGGTCACGATTATTTTGTGAAAATTCGCACTCCTTGCCTGGTTCTGGGGGCCGCGCATGCGCAGCTGCAAAGATGGGCACTTTGGGGGGTCGGAGTTTGGGGATTTTGAGCACGGATTCGGACTGGGCGGACGATTCTGGCCCTACATGGTCACGATTATTTTGTGAAAATTCGCACTCCTTGCCTGGTTCTGGGGGCCGCGCATGCGCAGCTGCAAAGATGGGCACTTTGGGGGGTCGGAGTTTGGGGATTTTGAGCACGGATTCGGACTGGGCGGACGATTCTGGCCCTACATGGTCACGATTATTTTGTGAAAATTCGCACTCCTTGCCTGGTTCTGGGGGCCGCGCATGCGCAGCTGCAAAGATGGGCACTTTGGGGGGTCGGAGTTTGGGGATTTTGAGCACGGATTCGGACTGGGCGGACGATTCTGGCCCTACATGGTCACGATTATTTTGTGAAAATTCGCACTCCTTGCCTGGTTCTGGGGGCCGCGCATGCGCAGCTGCAAAGATGGGCACTTTGGGGGGTCGGAGTTTGGGGATTTTGAGCACGGATTCGGACTGGGCGGACGATTCTGGCCCTACATGGTCACGATTATTTTGTGAAAATTCGCACTCCTTGCCTGGTTCTGGGGGCCGCGCATGCGCAGCTGCAAAGATGGGCACTTTGGGGGGTCGGAGTTTGGGGATTTTGAGCACGGATTCGGACTGGGCGGACGATTCTGGCCCTACATGGTCACGATTATTTTGTGAAAATTCGCACTCCTTGCCTGGTTCTGGGGGCCGCGCATGCGCAGCTGCAAAGATGGGCACTTTGGGGGGTCGGAGTTTGGGGATTTTGAGCACGGATTCGGACTGGGCGGACGATTCTGGCCCTACATGGTCACGATTATTTTGTGAAAATTCGCACTCCTTGCCTGGTTCTGGGGGCCGCGCATGCGCAGCTGCAAAGATGGGCACTTTGGGGGGTCGGAGTTTGGGGATTTTGAGCACGGATTCGGACTGGGCGGACGATTCTGGCCCTACATGGTCACGATTATTTTGTGAAAATTCGCACTCCTTGCCTGGTTCTGGGGGCCGCGCATGCGCAGCTGCAAAGATGGGCACTTTGGGGGGTCGGAGTTTGGGGATTTTGAGCACGGATTCGGACTGGGCGGACGATTCTGGCCCTACATGGTCACGATTATTTTGTGAAAATTCGCACTCCTTGCCTGGTTCTGGGGGCCGCGCATGCGCAGCTGCAAAGATGGGCACTTTGGGGGGTCGGAGTTTGGGGATTTTGAGCACGGATTCGGACTGGGCGGACGATTCTGGCCCTACATGGTCACGATTATTTTGTGAAAATTCGCACTCCTTGCCTGGTTCTGGGGGCCGCGCATGCGCAGCTGCAAAGATGGGCACTTTGGGGGGTCGGAGTTTGGGGATTTTGAGCACGGATTCGGACTGGGCGGACGATTCTGGCCCTACATGGTCACGATTATTTTGTGAAAATTCGCACTCCTTGCCTGGTTCTGGGGGCCGCGCATGCGCAGCTGCAAAGATGGGCACTTTGGGGGGTCGGAGTTTGGGGATTTTGAGCACGGATTCGGACTGGGCGGACGATTCTGGCCCTACATGGTCACGATTATTTTGTGAAAATTCGCACTCCTTGCCTGGTTCTGGGGGCCGCGCATGCGCAGCTGCAAAGATGGGCACTTTGGGGGGTCGGAGTTTGGGGATTTTGAGCACGGATTCGGACTGGGCGGACGATTCTGGCCCTACATGGTCACGATTATTTTGTGAAAATTCGCACTCCTTGCCTGGTTCTGGGGGCCGCGCATGCGCAGCTGCAAAGATGGGCACTTTGGGGGGTCGGAGTTTGGGGATTTTGAGCACGGATTCGGACTGGGCGGACGATTCTGGCCCTACATGGTCACGATTATTTTGTGAAAATTCGCACTCCTTGCCTGGTTCTGGGGGCCGCGCATGCGCAGCTGCAAAGATGGGCACTTTGGGGGGTCGGAGTTTGGGGATTTTGAGCACGGATTCGGACTGGGCGGACGATTCTGGCCCTACATGGTCACGATTATTTTGTGAAAATTCGCACTCCTTGCCTGGTTCTGGGGGCCGCGCATGCGCAGCTGCAAAGATGGGCATGCGCAGCTGCAAAGATGGGCACTTTGGGGGGTCGGAGTTTGGGGATTTTGAGCACGGATTCGGACTGGGCGGACGATTCTGGCCCTACATGGTCACGATTATTTTGTGAAAATTCGCACTCCTTGCCTGGTTCTGGGGGCCGCGCATGCGCAGCTGCAAAGATGGGCACTTTGGGGGGTCGGAGTTTGGGGATTTTGAGCACGGATTCGGACTGGGCGGACGATTCTGGCCCTACATGGTCACGATTATTTTGTGAAAATTCGCACTCCTTGCCTGGTTCTGGGGGCCGCGCATGCGCAGCTGCAAAGATGGGCACTTTGGGGGGTCGGAGTTTGGGGATTTTGAGCACGGATTCGGACTGGGCGGACGATTCTGGCCCTACATGGTCACGATTATTTTGTGAAAATTCGCACTCCTTGCCTGGTTCTGGGGGCCGCGCATGCGCAGCTGCAAAGATGGGCACTTTGGGGGGTCGGAGTTTGGGGATTTTGAGCACGGATTCGGACTGGGCGGACGATTCTGGCCCTACATGGTCACGATTATTTTGTGAAAATTCGCACTCCTTGCCTGGTTCTGGGGGCCGCGCATGCGCAGCTGCAAAGATGGGCACTTTGGGGGGTCGGAGTTTGGGGATTTTGAGCACGGATTCGGACTGGGCGGACGATTCTGGCCCTACATGGTCACGATTATTTTGTGAAAATTCGCACTCCTTGCCTGGTTCTGGGGGCCGCGCATGCGCAGCTGCAAAGATGGGCACTTTGGGGGGTCGGAGTTTGGGGATTTTGAGCACGGATTCGGACTGGGCGGACGATTCTGGCCCTACATGGTCACGATTATTTTGTGAAAATTCGCACTCCTTGCCTGGTTCTGGGGGCCGCGCATGCGCAGCTGCAAAGATGGGCACTTTGGGGGGTCGGAGTTTGGGGATTTTGAGCACGGATTCGGACTGGGCGGACGATTCTGGCCCTACATGGTCACGATTATTTTGTGAAAATTCGCACTCCTTGCCTGGTTCTGGGGGCCGCGCATGCGCAGCTGCAAAGATGGGCACTTTGGGGGGTCGGAGTTTGGGGATTTTGAGCACGGATTCGGACTGGGCGGACGATTCTGGCCCTACATGGTCACGATTATTTTGTGAAAATTCGCACTCCTTGCCTGGTTCTGGGGGCCGCGCATGCGCAGCTGCAAAGATGGGCACTTTGGGGGGTCGGAGTTTGGGGATTTTGAGCACGGATTCGG